>JAODAC010029164.1:0-15496 GCA_027575185.1 Mimaenictus wilsoni
CGGACGGGTAGTCCACGAATCCTGCTAAAAATAAAAGATTCGCGTTAATTCGCGGGTTGATGTTGCTGTTTGCAACAAATAGTATAGTTTAGTTGAAGGGATTAGGAGAAAATAGTTGATTATTGAAGTGTGACGAGTTCCTCCACTTTATAAAAATAATGCATAAACTTAAAACTAGACTAAACAACTTGGCGTCATACATAAAAATGGTCCAAAATTACCACGTCTTTCGCAGCAATAGTTTTAACCATATTTCTGTCAACAAAGCAGTTAGTATATCTGCATGATCATTTTCAAAAAAAAAATCAAAATTTGAAAATTTCACGGAGGTAAAAAATTGAGAAAAAAAATTAAATAATATCAATGTTTTCTAACAAAAACAATATAATTTCTATAATACTCTCCAGGAATTAGAAAACTTCATCAATGGAAGTGGCGACGCTGGATTCATCTACGTCAGTATGGGCTCTTCTGTAAAAGCAGCAAACATGCCCGAATATCTCCGCCGGATGTTTCTGTACGTCTTCCGCCAGTTACCCCAACGCGTCCTCTGGAAGTGGGAAGCCGATGATCTGATGCCCGACCTGCCTGACAACGTCATGCTAGGACAATGGTTACCCCAACAAGATATCCTAGGTAACCCCCTAACTCTTAACCACTTTGGGAATACTTAAAAAAGTTAAACAACACATTTCAGGTCATCCTAAGATCAAAGCCTTCGTAACCCATGGTGGGTTACTCAGTATGTTTGAGACTGTCTATCATGGTGTCCCAGTGGTCACGATGCCTGTTTTCTGCGATCATGACACGAATGCTGCTAAAGCAGAAATCGACGGATATGCTCTCAAGATCGAACTGGCAACTCTGAATCCAGAGACTCTTCTGTGGGCCATCAAGAAGGTTATACATGATCCCAAGTACAAGAGGGAGGTCCTTCGTCGGCAGTATCTACTTAAAGACCAGAAAGAGACAGCTCTGGAACGAGGCGTCTACTGGACTGAGTATGTCTTAAGACATAAAGGTGCCTTCCACTTGCAGTCTGTTTCGAAGGATCTGAACTATGTTCAGTATTACTTGTTAGATGTTCTTGCGATTCTTATTTTAAGTGCGTACCTTTTGTATCTGTGTTTTAAGTGGTGTTTGAAGGTGGTCTACAGACTTTTGGTAGGGAGCTCCAGTTTTGTGGAGAATAAGAAGACCCTCAAAATGGATTAAGATCAGACTCGTGCTTCACATTCAGAGTGCGATTAAATCAAGATAAGTGGACCTAAATGAACTATGGAACTTCAGTGTAGCGGCTTGTATTTGTAAATTCCCGGTGTTTCTTTAGTCAACTTCCTTTGGTATTCATAGTTCTATGGGAAGTTCCCAGTTTGAGCGTTTAAGATCCTAGAATTATTAAAGAATGATGGTGACCCTAGAAAGTTACTAGGAAAGGACTATGAATATCAGTTCATCCCAGATGGCGCTATACTCTACTTCCTTAGGTGTTCATAGTTTTGCTATGGGAAGTTCCCAGTTTGAGCATTTAAGATCCTTGATTTCCTTAAAGAAATGGTGATGACCTTGGAAAGTTCTTCCGAAACGACAATCAATACCAGGGGATGAATTTTAAAGTACATATTCGGTGTTACTATAGTTAACCTCCTTTGGCATTCATATTCTTCCTATGGGAAGCTCCCAGAATGCGTATTTAAAGTCCTAGATTAGTTAAGTGCTTCTGGGCTTAAAAGTTTTTAAAAAACGACTATGAATATCAGAAGATGAACCAGGTAATGAGTCCATGCCCGATCATGCTATAGTACATTTCTTATGGTATTCATAGTTCTTCTCTAGGAAATTCTAGGAGTGAAACCTTAAAGTCCTAGATTTGTTAAAAAAAGGTTTTGATCGTAGACATTGCTTAGAAACTATGAAGACCAGGGTAAGAATTGTGATGTTCATCCCCAAAGTTGCTAATGTAAACTTCTTTGATATTCTATGGCGAATAGTACTTCTATGGGGAATACCATGTTTGCAGGATTAAGGTGGTACATTAAAAATGGTTCGAACCCTGGAAAGTCTTTAGGAAACGACTATGAATACCAGGATAAAAAATCTTAAGTGCATGCTCGGTCTTGCTATAATCGCCATGTTTCGTATTTATAGTTCTTCCATGGGAAGTCCCATGTGTTTTAATTTTTAAGGCCCTGGATTTCCTTTAAAAGGCTCTGATCTTGAAAAGTTCTTAGGATATGACTACCCTGATAAGAATTGTTATGTACATAGTTAATTTAAGTACTATAGTCAACGCCCTCGGTATTCAAGGGCTTTCTGAAGGACGTCCCAAGTTTGCACATTCAAATTCATACTTTTCTTAAAATTGTGTTCTGATAGTGAGCTTGAAAAGTTCTTAGGAACCGACTATGAATTCTGAAGAGAATGTTCCCAGACTGGGTAAAGTCACCTTTTTTCGTATTCATGGTTCTTCTATAGGAAGTTCCAAGCATAAACCTGGGAAATTCCCATGAAGCAACTATGAACAACACACATAGCCGACAAGAATTTGTTAAGTATTACTATTTAATTAGTTTAAGTAATTGTAGCTTAATTTAATTTGTAACATAAAATACATTTTTTAGTCATTTAAAACTAGTTTTATTATTTTTACTTGTTAGTCCTTCGAACCGGATTTGATCCAGTCATGATCAGGTGAAAATGTATGTTGGCTCTGCACTATTTAACTCATTGTTCTTCTTTATGAAGATCAACTCATTCTTCGTCAACCTCTGAAACAGATACACACCCAAATAAACCTACTCCCAATCCTATCAGACTACAGAACAAGATCATTCCACATTAGATCATTTTTATAGAAATGTGGTCAGGACCCAACTAAAGGGGCACACATATATTTTCTAAAGTCATAAATACCTTTCTTGAAACTATATTTGGCAGGAACATAATTGCATTTTTTAAGGGAACGAAACTTAGTAACCCTGGGAAGTTCCAAGGAAGGATCTATGAATATCATAATCTATGAATAACTAAGAATTGTTAAGTATGTTTATTTAATCAGTTTAAATAATTGTAATTAACTTAACATGTATCTAAATTTTATTTTTAGTAAGATAAAACTAGTTTTATCATCTTTGGTCCTGCGAATCGAATTTGATCCAAACATGAGCAGATCAAACTCTATGTTTGTCCTGTTTCATTAAACTCATAGTCCTTCTTTAAGTAGATTACCTCGTCCTTTTTCAACCTCTGTAACATATACAAACCTACGCCCAGTCCCATTAGACTACAGACCAAGATTATCCACTTAGCAATATTAAAGGTCATCAGTCCAGGATACAACAACTTCAACTGCCATGTATAGGTCTTATTCAACTCCACTCCTTCCTCGACCCAGAAAAGAGGTAGGACCACATTAGGTAACCTCCTCATCGTTTGGATTTGTGGAATTGGACGAACTGGCATTGCGAATTGTATACGCTTCTTCGCCAAAACTGGAGCACCAGTCAATCCTTCTAGGAGAATCACAATCTCATGTTTGTCTTTAGATGCATTGAGTCCTACCACACCTTCTTGGTAACTCTGATCACTTTGGTAGAAATGTGGTAAGGACCCGACTAAAGGGGCACCCATACATTTTGTCAAGTCATGAATACCTTTCTTGAAACAAAACTTAGAAGTGGGACAATAGCATCTTTCTGAGGGAATGGAAGTTTGATCCCCGAAATCAGCCCCGTAGAGACGGACTGGTATACCATCATAGTATGTGTTTTTAATAAAATAAGCTGGTAAGGTCCTACAAAATCATCTAAACTTCAGTTTTTGAAAGAACTTGAAGAACTGGGAGATACCTGCATATATCGGGGGAAAATGATATGAGATCTTCATCCTCTTTGGAAAAAGGAGGGAAAATTGTTGAATCTGTTCCTTTGAAGGTATTACATTCCTTTGACCACCAATATTTCAAGGTGGACTTTCCTTCAAACTCTAGGATCTCCCCAAGTTGGTTTATATCTCGGATACCTCGTTTGACCTTAACTTTTTGGGCAACTGTTCCGTTTTTCTAAAAGTATCTCTTTTGAATACCCATCCAAGTATCTATCTGATACTATTACATTTAGATTTTTTAGGAATTTTAAACTTACAGGACCAAAAAGCGAAAATTTAAAGAAGCCAGGTAGCCGCGGATCAGTTACCAGCAACGAACCAGCCTCAGTTTCCATCTGGGAACAGACCGTTTTCGAAACAAAATCCGTGAGGTTACAATCCACATAAAGACCGGTGAACAAAAGGGAATCAACTGTGGCCCTCAGAAAGATGTCCTTAGGATTCCTATAAATCCGGTTCATAGCCACGTCTACTATCTTTAAGACTCCTGGTCTTTCATTGGCCACTGTGAGGGCTAACCCCTAGAAACCCACAAGTTAGCTAAGTCTTTACAGATACCTCATTCAAAGTTACAGCCATCAAGGGATGTATTATGGTCACAACTTCATTCCCTGTAAGTGGACCACTTTCGTTCTGATTGAAAACATAAGTATTCCTGATCCTATACTCCAGGGTGTCTTCTTTTTCATTCTCAATGATATCAACCTTTTCCTTCCATTCACTAAAACATATTGTAAAGAAACATTTTTGGGGGTTGAGAGGACCAATACTCATAGATATAAGGACCAATTTCCTCCAAGATTGGTTTGGCGCCCTTTTCAAAGTCCCCAGGGTTTGTTAGATTGAAGAGGTAGATTTTGAAGGTCATGGGAAAAGGGAGCTTCTCGTAGAAGTCTCGGAGTTGATTTCCTTTCTTCAGAGCCACCATCTTAAATTTTGAATTTAAAGATCTATCAAGGTTCTTAAGGAAACTTAAGGAGACTTAAGAAGACTTACTTTTGCAATCTGCCAATTTAGCAGTTTTGGGAACCCGAGCCATCCAAAGAATACAATAAAAATGAATATTGATAATGATATAATGCTGATCTTGTGAGGACGTTTTAGTTGAAGTTTCATTTTGGAATAGTTGAGGAGTAATAATTTAATTTGTTCCATAAATTTGTATCAAGGAGTTAAAGACAAAGTTTCTTAATGATGATGGTCTAATTAGGTATTTAAAATGGATTCATTAGAAATCAATACTAATGATGATTAGTGGTTTTCAATAGTCAACAAACACATTAAGCCAAAAAATTATGTCCCTCGGATCCTTGGAACAGGCTAATTTGTTCTAGCAACTTACCCTGGGTCTTCAACAAATACATTTAGTACCTTAATGAGATTCTTCCATCCTTAAATTTATTAATTTCCCATAAATTTCCAAATTCTATAAGGAGGCTCAGGGCATTTTGTTGGCGGATCACGAGTGACTTTATGATTAGTCCTGTGGGGCTGTTGCTACCACAATAAAAGTGAGATCGTGGAGATCCTGGCGAGAAGGTTGGCACTGACGGAGGCGCTCGGATGGAGGTAGTCATGGTGTCGAGGTAGATCGTGGGTGGATTGTGTGGCGGTGACCTGTTCAGGATGCCGGAAGTGGAGTGGTTGATGCCTCAAGGTGGCTCAGAGTCCATACCGGTTGAGACCGTCAAAGATGAAGTCTTGGTGGAGATCGCAGAATTGCAGCTGATGACGAGATGAAGCTGATGTAGACTGAATGATGTCTGTGGGAATTGCTTGAGTATTTATATTTCCAGGAGGGCATCGAAGATAATTCGTTCTAGCAACTTATCCTGGGTCTCCAAAAAATACATTTAGTACCTTAATGAGATTCTTTCATTCTTAAATTTATTCATTTCCCATAAATTTTCAAATTCTATAAGGAAGCTCAGAGCATTTTGACGGCAGAACACGAGTGACTTTATGATTAGTCCTGTAGGGTTGTTACTACCATAATAAAAGTGAGATCGTGGAGATCCTGGCGAGAAGACTGGCGCTAACGGAGGCGCTCGGATGGAGGTAGTCATCACTTAGGGGCAGATCGTGGATGGATTGTGTGGCGGTGACCTGTTCAAGATGCCGGGAGTGGAGTGGTTGATGCCTCAAAGTGGCTCAGAGTCCATGCCGGTTGAGACCGTTGAGACCGAAAGATGAAGTCTTGGTGGGGAACACAGAATCGCAGCGGATGTCTAGATGAAGCGGATGTAGACTGAATGATGGTTGTGGGAATTGCTTGAGTATTTATACTTCCAGGAGGGCATCGAAGATGTAGGTGAATGCCTTCTGCTCGCTACCATTCTTTTGTCAGCTTAGACACTTGTTCACCGTGACGATAGCGACGCATCGGAATTCAGGATATTTCTATATGACTGGATGATTCGGTTTTCTATTTCTGGGTTTTGGTTGATATTCATGGGATCCTTAAGAGTTCTTTGAGTGGGAACAGGGGTTACACGCGCAGTCCTGTTTTGAGAAGTTCAAAGGAAAGCATCATTATAATTTCCTAGGAACCTCCCAGTTCCACAGGGATGCTCAGAGCATTTAATCAGGAGTGACTTTATGATTAGTCCAGCCTTAAATTATCAGGAATGCATCATAATAATTTCCTAGGAACCTCCCAAATCTAAAAGGAGGCATAGGGCATTTGATGGAGGATCAATAGTGATTTTATGATTAATTCATTTGAGAAGTTCTCAAAACATAATAATTATTTCCTAGATTCCCAATTTTTGAAGGAGGCTCAGGAGAGGTCAGAAGCTACTTTATGATTTGTCTTGCTTTGAGAACTCTCCATGAAATCATCATGAATACCATATCTTCCTCAATCCAAACTAGACTACATAACCTACTAAGAATTTTCAAAACGCATAATAAATCAAATCAACCCAACGATTTATCAACATTTAATATATTTTAAATCAGCCCAGAAACATAACATTATTCAACTACAAATAGAAAACAGTCAACTATTGAAAAGTCTGTAACTGTGCAGAAAATTAGGTAACTTGAATGACACAATCAGTAACTTTAACCTCAACAACTCAAACATATCGTATCAGTATTTATCTATCTCATTCGACATCGCCCGATTTACATGCCCATTTGTCCCATTCTGTACATTCTGGCCCACTAAGCTAATCACATTCGTATTATTAGACTTATTCTCAGAGGGTTTCACATCATGCACCGGGGTGATGGTGACAGTCGTCTTTTTCTGCAGAAAGAACATGGCCACGAGCATTCCAATAAGACTAGCGACCAGGATTAACCATTTGGCAACTTTAACTACTTTCAGAGTGGTGAAGAGGGTTTTCAATGGTCCAGTCCAAGTACTATTAAGGGCCACACCTTCTTCGACCCAAAAAAGGGGTAGAAGAACATCGGGCATACTTTTCATTACTGCAATCTTTGGTATGGCATGAATTGGCATAGCGAATTGCATCCGTTTCTTGGCATAAACAGGAGACCCAGTGAACTGAAAAAGAACATTTAGGACCTTAATGAGTCTCGTTTATCATAGTTTTATAGTCATAAAGCCATAGGAATTTCGCAATTGTTAAAAAAGGGGAATTGTAATGGCGGATCCCAGAGGGGCCCAGGATCCGCCATCAAATAATTTTCAATTCTAGAGGATTTTGATGGCGGATCAGGAATGGCTTTATGATTAGTCCAGCTTTAAGTAGTCCCTAGGAAAGCATCACAATAGTTTACTAGGACATTTGTAAGAGGGAGGCTCAGTATATTTAGATGACGAATCTGGAGTGACTTTATGATTAGTCTTGCATTGAGAAGTTCCTAGGAAAGCATCATAATAATTTCCTAGGAACCTCCTAGAGGTAGGCTCAGGGCATTTTAATGGCGGATCAGAGGTGGCTTTATGACTAGTCCTGTTTTGAGAACTGCCCGGGAAAGTATGATAATAATTTCTGAGGAACCTCCCAGTTCTTGTAGAAGGCTCAGGGCATTTTGCTGAAGGATCAGGAGGGATTTCATGATTTGTCCTGGAAAGGATCCTAGGATCAGCGTCAGCATCATAATAATTTCCTAGGAACCACCAACGTCTTGATGATCATAGAGGAACTGGGATTCGCCATCAAAATACTCAATGCTTAGTATAGTTAAAATTGGATTCGAGGGGAAATCTCCCAAATCCCTGAAGAAGGCTCAGGGCATTTTAATGGGGGTTCCGGAAGATCCAGGAAATACTTTGAATGAAGGAAGTACTTACAGCTTCAAAAAGAATAATAATCTCATGATCATCTTTATTAGGTTTTAGACCTTTAACCCCTCTCTGGTAGCTCTCATCACTTAGGTAAAAATGTGGTAGGGACGCTACCATGGGAGCACCAACACATTTGGTGAGGTCATGGATGCCTTTCTTGTAGCAAAAGTCTTCACTTGGGCAGTAGCATTTCTCCTCTGGAATTGTACTCTGATCTCCAAAATCTGCTGCGTATCTTCGAACAGGGATTCCATCATACTTGGTGTTTTCTTCAAAGTACGCTGAGAATCTCCTAGACGGAAAACCAAAAACCGGTAACATAAATTCCCTCAGAATTCCTGCAACATACCTGCAAATGTCAGCACCAAAAGAAACAAGACCCTCAGACTCTTTCAAAAAAGGCGCGAAAATCGTAGTATCCGTTCCCCCATATTCATTACACTCTGGAGTCCCCCAAATATCCAATTTGTCTTTACCATCAACTTCTAGAACCTGTCCGATGTCCTTGATATTCTTAATTCCACGCAGGACCTTTAATCTTTGAGCAGCAGTTCCGTTTTTCTACCAAGATAGAATAGACTCAGAAATCAAGGAGAACCTGTACATAGAGAGCTACTTACAGGTCCAAACAATGAGAATCTCAAAATGTCAGGTTCGACTTCGATGAGGTCTGGTGCTTCGGCCTTGAGCTGGGCGCAGACGGCTTTTCCGGCAAAGTCTGTCACATTACAGGCGATATCAACGCCGGTGAAGAGGAGAGCGTTCACGGGGACTTGAAAAAATGGCGTCGCCGGATTCCGATGGATACTGATCAAGGCTTTGTTCAGTAAAGATAAGGCACCGGGTTTCATAACCTCGACGGCTAACGCCATGCCCTAATGAAATAGAAATCAGGGAATAGAAACTTGAATAGTTCTTAATTCTGGAAGTAAGGTCTGGAAGTAAGGGTATTTTGATGGAGGATCCCTTCATGAACTCCCTAATGGAATACACTCTATGATTGGTCTTTCATTTCTTAGAAATTTCGAAGTAAGCGTAAGCGAAGTAAGGGTATTCTGATGGAAGATCATCTCATTGAATACCAATGGTGGTTGATATATTACTTACAATTAGGTAAGTAGAAACGCAGTGACTATGATCGGGAAAGTCTTAAAGAATTCCCACGATGGTGAGTACTTATAAAGTTTAGGTCCATTTTCAAAACCTCGGTCCCTTGAGATGTAAATTACGTCAATTGACAGGGAGATAATCTAATTTGTAATGAGGTTCTTTCATCATGCAATTCATAGTCATTTCTTTGAACTTTTGAATTATTGAAGTAAGCTCAGGATATTTTAATGGAAGATCTACTCATGGAATCGTAAAAAGACTAGCCTTTGTAATTGATTTTTCATTTCATAGAATCTTCTAAATACTTGAAGTAAGCGCAGGGTGTTTTGATGGAGGATCAACCCATGGAATCACCAAAAATGTGGTCTTTATGATTGATTCCTCATTTCATAGAAACTTATAAATCCCTGACGGAAGCTCAGGGTATTCTGATGCAGGATCTCCTTATAGAATCGCCATTGGAATACCCTTAATGATTCGTCTTTCATATTATAGAGCCTACTCAATTCTTGAAGGAAGTTCAGAGTATTTTGATGGAGGATCAACTCAGGAAACCGCCAAAAGTGTAACCTATAAGATTGATTCCTCATTTTATAGAAACTTATAAATCCCTGAAGGAAACTCAGGGTATTCTGATGCAGGATCCCCTTATAGAATCGCCATTGGAATACCCTTAATGATTCGTCTTTCATATTATAGAGCCTACTCAATTCTTGAAGGAAGTTCAGAGTATTTTGATGGAGGATCAACTCATCTAATAACCATTAAAACACCCTTTATAACCTTAGAAAATGATCTTTTTGAAAACTTGCTTATTGTTAGATAAGTAGCGAAATAATGAATATAACTAGAGAAACTCACAAGAACTTCCATACCAGCAGAATTCCAATAAAGTTAGACGCTAATTTTAAAACCTCGCCCACTCACGCCATTCCCCGGTTGAGTAAAGACGAACAGAAACATGAACACGAACATGTGCTGTAAATTACATCGATAGAAAAGGAGATAATCTAGCTTGTAATTACCGCAATCATCGGATTGATAATTGTGACGACTTCATCGCCAGTCAGCGGTGCTGACAATTTAGGATTGAAAACGAAGGTGTTCTTGAAGTGATATTCCAAGGTGTCGTCGGCTTCGTTGTCTACGACGTTGATTTTTTCTTTCCATTCACTAACATTATATTAATTAGTTGTTATAAACTTGATTCAGCCGATAATTTTAGTAGTCTTACTCGTAAACAAAAGGTCCGACTTCCTGCAGGATTGGCTGGGCTCCTCTCTCAGTAATTTCAACTGGATTTGTCACGTTGAACATGTACACTTTGAACACCAACGGGAATGGGACTTTTTCATACATTCCACGAATTTCGCTGCCTGGTTTTAAGGCCAACATCTTTAAAACAAAAACCATTAATTTTTCTTTACAAAATTTTTCGTTTGTTTAACGTCTATATTCTTGTAACTAATAGATAAAACTTGGCAAACACATTAATAACAATTTTAGATAAAACTTGTAGATAATAAATTTGACAAGAATAATTGTTAAAAGGTGATTTTCGTAAAAGGAAACTAACTTTTTTTGCTCCCAAAAATTTTTTTGAAATGTTTCTCTTTAAAAATCTCGAGAATTACAAAACTGATTTTCTTGAAGTTGTTCCACAACTAAGTGACAATGTCTAATTTTTTAAGTTTGCCGAAAATATAAAAATGTTATAACAAATACCGAAACAAATACCGTTAAAAACTCGATTTTGCATCTTTATATTCTATCAATAAATATTCTAGTAATTTTTTATCTACTTTTGTAAAACTTAGCATAAATATAGTTAACATAATATATTTTCATAAAACGCTATTAGATAATATCAATCTTCTCTGAATAATCTGAGAAATGTCGACCTTTACCAGTGATAAGTAACTTTTTGATATGACAATTTTTCTTTCATAGTTTTTCCTAAAATAACTTGGAATTGTATAACCCGATCAGTTTGAAATTTTGCATACTAGTAACTGACAATAGCATATTTTATATGGATTCAGAACAATTTAAAAAATGTCATAAAATCTTTGATAAAATCAACAAAATAGAAACAAATAGGATAAGATAAACTTCTATTATCCTAATTTTCGAATGATTAACATTAAATAAATATTGGACCAATTTTACTAAAACTTGGTTTCAATATTGTTAAAACTATATATTTTTATAAAATGTTGGTAGAAAATATCAATCTACTCAGAACAAATGGAAAAGGTTGATTTATGTGAACGTAATGTTTGTCCCCGAAATTTTTCCATAAAACGTTCTAATTTTTTTCTAAAAAATTCTTTAAAATCATAAAATTACTGAACCAAACCATTAGAATTTTAGCAAACTACTAACTCATAATATGTATTTGTAATATGTAATATAATATGATATATTAGTAAAAATTCTGATTTTGTATCTTTATTTTCTATGAATAAACATTATAGTAATTTTTTTATCCACTTTTGTAAAACTTGGCATAAATATAGTTAACACAATATATTTTCATTAAATGCGCTTAGATAATATCAATCTTCTGTGAATAATTTGAGGATCGTCGATCTTTACGAGTGCCAACTAACGTTTGCTTTAGAAATTTTTCTTTCATAGTTTTTCATAAAATATCTTTAACGATCGTTTAACCCGATCAGTTTGAAATTTGGCATACTAGTAACTGACAATAGCACCTTTTATACGAATTCAAAAGAAAACTTAAGATGTCATAAAATCTTTGATAAAATCAACAAAATAGAAACAAATAAGATAAGATAAACTTCTATTGGCCTAATTTTTGAATGATTAATATTAAATATTTTAGTAACTATTGGACGAATTTTAGTAAAACTTGGCTTAAATATGGCTAAAACTATATATTTTCATAAAATGTTGGTAGATAAAATCAATCTACTCAGAATAAATGGAAAAGGTTAATTTTTGTGAACGTAATGTGTGTCATCGAAATTTTTCCATAAAACGTTCTAGTTTTTTTTGAAGTTCTTTAAAATCTTAAATATTTCAGAACCAATCTTTAGAAATTTATCAAACTACTAACTGATAATATGTATCTGCAATATGTAATATGATAATATGATATATTAGTAAAAATTCTGATTTTGTATCTTTATTTTCTATGAATAAATATTCTACTAATTTTTTGATTCACTTTTGTAAAACTTGGCATAAATATAATTAACACAATACATTTTCATTAAATGCGCTTAGATAATATCAATCTTCTGTGAATAATTAGAGGATCATCGATCTTTACGAGTACCAACTAACGTTTGCTTTGGAAATTTTTCTTTCATAGTTTTTCATAAAATATCTTTAACGATCGTTTACCCCGATCAGTTTGAAATTTGGCATACTAGTAACTGACAATAGCATCTTTTATACGAATTCAAAAGAAAACTTAAGATGTCATAAAATCTTTGATAAAATCAACAAAATAGAAACAAATAAGATGAGATAAACTTCTATTGTCCTAATTTTTGAACGATTAACATTAAATATTATAATAACTATTAGACCAATATTAGTATAACTTGGCTTAAATACGGTTAAAACTATATATTTTTATAAAATGTTGGTAGACAATATCAATCTACTCAGAACAATTTGAAAAGGTAGATTTTTGTGAACGTAATGTTTGTTATCGACATTTTTCCATAAAACGTTCTATTTTTTTTTGAAGTTCTTTAAAATATTAAAAATGACAGAACCAATCTTTAGGAATTTATCAAACTACTAACTGATAACATGAATTTTTAAATTTCAATAGTAGCCTTAGAAAAATCCATAAAATTCACGAAAGACACGACAAAAATCTCAGCAAACACTCAAAATCCACACACGTAAATTCCACAAGAAAAAGTGTAAAAATCAAATAAAACTCACGCTTCTAATTTGTCCTTTAATAATCTTCGGGAAAGCAATCCATCCGAAAATCAAAATAAACAAACAAGTCACCCCACTGCCTATGGCAATCTTATGGGGCAGTAGCAGCTTCATCTTCTTCAACTCCTCAAAACGTTCATAGAAATTGACAAAACTCCGAATCCTTTCAACGATTTTCTTCACCCGAAAAACGATCCGAAGTTGTGGGAAAGCAAAGTCGACAAGTTTACGCAGAATCCAATTCCTTGGCTTCATAAAACAATGTCCTTATTTGTAAACCCAGTTGTGAAATTTGATGAATTTCGCTATTAACTACCGGAGGATAATTGCGTTGCACTTGACCGTCGTTCATTCGCGGGCGGGCGCAAATCGAATGAAAGCAATCGGATGCACACGTACCCGGAGACCGTTACCACCACCACGTAAAAACCGCCACCGACCGGGAGGCGGCAATCATACACAATTATCACTCATAACTTCATCGAGAAGCCGTAGAAACTACGAAACAATTAAATATGCACACAGTCAAGTTCAACCACGTACTTTTTTCACACTCCCTTTCAGAAAAGTGTTTGAAACTCTTTGAATTTTTTTTTTCACCGACTTTGATGCTCCCTTTTATATACTATAACATATTCTATGCACCAGTTCAATTTGTTTGAAGTTTTTTTTCTTTAATTTCGCCTCTGTACAGTTGTATAATTATTTTTCACTTTTTTTTCACCTCCCTCAGTTCCACTTTGAGAATGTGGCAAGTTCACACCGGGAATTATTTATTCGATGATTAGATGAGTCGAATTGTATGCTGCTTGAGCAATTACAACGTATCAATCTTTCATTGGCCGCTAATTATCGCTGATAATTCTCTAATACTTCATAGTGCTTCTCTTCGGAATTACACGACCGTACTGAGGAGTTAGTAATTTTCTCATCGTATATTTATCTGTTTTTTTAGCGATTTAACTGCAGCTACAAAGCCGACTGGAGTTAAGTCACATCTAAAATGTATTAAAATTAGCTGTGAATTGGCAGAAAATAGTATATTATAGGCTATACATTAATTTTTGATTATATTTTCGTATTTGTCAAGGTGTATTTTGCCACGACCTTCAATGTGCGCAAATTATGATTGTGTATAACAACTGACAAATTGCTGTCCAACACGGAAATTATCATATAGGTTGTGTAATTATAGTCGATTACACGGTATTAGCTGTATTTGTCTTTACTTTAGAAGAAACGAGTTGCTGATTGTTAGTAAATCGAAATTTATTGTTATTATTTGATTACATCACTTATTTACGATTGATTTCATGAATTTGCAAAATAATAAATTGCTATAATTTTTAGTTTCTTCAAAGGATTTACATTTTTAAGTAGTTTTAATGTTTTAAAACTTTGTGTTTACAGGTTTTAACAGGTTTTTTTGTGTCAGGTTTTATTAAATAATGAATTTATTTTATTTTATTGCTTATTGACCATTGAGATATTTCCGATGTTTACATATTTTTGATATGTGTGTTTCCTATTAGTGTAGATGTTAACCGATAAGAAATTAGCAGCGTGCCGTCAAACAGCGAGACAAAATTTCCATATTTAACAAAACCAGTATAAATTTTGACATTCGATAAAATGATTCATTCAATGTTATTAGCTACCGATAGATGCCAAACACAATACGATTTAATGGAATGCCGTGTAATCTAAATCTGTTTTAATTTGTTGCTGGAGTTACCAAAAAACTTTGTTTTTATATTTTTGATGTGTCAAGTTTTAAATAATGAATATATTTTATTTTATTATATTTTATTGCTTATTGACCATTGAGATATTTCCGATGTTTACATATTTTTGATATGTGTATTTGCTATTAGTGTAGATGTTGACCTATAAGAAATATTAGCAGCGAGCCTTCCAACAACGAGACAAAATTGTCATATTTTACATAACCAGTATAAATTTTGACATTCGATAAAATGATTCATTCAATGTTATTAGCTATCGATAGATGCCAAACACAATAAGATTTAATGGAACGCCGTGTAATCTAAATCTGTTCTAATTTGTTGCTGGAGTTACCAAAAAAACTTTGTTTTTACATTTTTGGTGTGTCAGGTTTTAAATATTGAATATATTTTATTTTATTATATTTTATTGCTTATTGACCATTGAGATATTTCCGATGTTTACATATTTTTGATATGTGTGTTTGCTATTAGTGCATATTTTCACGGATTCAAGCCGCCTAGAAGATTATCTAGATAGAAATTAGAAACTTACTTATCGGGGAAAATATATTAATCCTTTTAAAAA
>JAODAC010029175.1:0-15493 GCA_027575185.1 Mimaenictus wilsoni
TTGATGTTGCTGTTCGCAACACCCACTATCAAATATCTAGTGCAGTCTCTGATTTTCCCATTGCTATGCAAATTGCGTTCTACAAATTTGAAAATTTCGCGCATTTATAAAAGCCGGCACATCCCCATATTAATACCTATTATAGAACAGGAATTGCTTAATCTAATGATGTTAATACCAAATTAATATCATAATTACTTCGCAAGATAACTGACGCTCAAATTTTGTGAAAAGTTGCTGATTCGCCGTATACCATGTAAACTACTTCCTGCAAATTTGAATATTTCGGACATATATAAACGTTGACTTACTCTCATATTAATACTTCTAATAGAAGAGGAGTTGCTTAATCAGATGATGTTAATACAAAATTTATATCTTAATAACGTCGCAAGAAAACCCACTATCGAATAATTGTTAAACTTGCTGATTTTCTTTGATATTCTCATGAAAATTACGTCCTACAAATTTGAAAATTTCCCACATTTATAAATGTCGGCATATTCTTATATTTATACACAGCATATAAGAAGAGTTGCTTGATCTAATGACGTCAATCCCAATATTATATCATAATTATATCGCAAAATAACCCTCTATCGAATATTTTGTTCAGTTGCTAATTGTCCATGCACTGTCATGCAAATTACGTTCAACAAATTTGAAAATTTCGGGTATTTTTAAATGTGGGCACTTTCCCACATTTATACCCCTGATAGAAGAGGAGTTTCTTAATTTAATGCCGTTAATTCCAACCATATATCGTAATTCCGAAAAGAGCACGAGCCAATTTTAATATTTCGTGATAGAAGTGCAAACGTGGATGCGCAATGTGAACTGTGCAATAAGAACAGTGACAGCACTTTATTTACCGTAATTTGAGATTTTTATATTAAATCGGAGTAGAAATTGTCGCGAAAAAAGCTCAAACTCGGTTTTATAGCGTTTCTAGCCCCGCGAACACGTTAGCTTTCACCCTGCCTAATCGATTCTCATTGTTTATGGATTACCATATGTATTTTTTACGGAACATAAAATAGTTGCACCTAAATAAAATCTAGTTATAGTTCTACCATTAGTAGCAAACTAGATTGTTGGAGAGCATGCAACCTAAAAATTTACGAGGTACTTACACGCGAATTAATTAAATTATTGATTAGTTCACGTTACATTGTTTAAGTACGCCGCCAGCGTGGGAGACGTGCAAATAGATACGTTATCCCTGCAGGATACGATATTATCCCGAATATGTCCGACACAATTTGCCCAACTGTATTTACAAACTCGGCAGCGTCGACTCGTGTCGAACAGATTGTAGAGCGTAGATTATTGAAGTTTATTGATCAAGGCAACTAATTGCAATCCATTGTATAATTGAACATATGTTACAATGGGTACTTTACAGACTTGCCCCGGCGCAGCGTCGTAATGGGCAGTAACGTATGCTCGTGCAAAGTGTCGCGCCAAAATTGGGTATGATAAATGTGCGGAGGGCGATTAGCAAGTTGGCAAGTTGGCAACTATTTCATCAACTTGCGAACGTTACAACGTTGCCACGTGGAAAAGTCATTATCCTCTGACTTCCTGTTGATTCTTTGATTCCGTGATGTGACGACGGCGGCGGAGACGCAATCTACGGAAGAGACTTTTCGTGGTGGTTAGTCCTAGTTTTCGCGACTAAGATCCTCAAGGCAGGGAGCGGTGAATAGAGCTGAAAAGAGGTTAGGAGTGTGAGGAATGTAAAGAGGCATTGAGAGTTTCGGAGGGAGTGTAGATGGGTGGATAGGAGGATTGGAGAATAGGAGCATAGGTTGGTTGGTTGGTCCTGTGCATATATGAAGGGAGTTTTCGGTGTGCGAAAGAGCAAAGCTCGTCCTGGATCTCCTCGGATGGCACTATTGTAAATATCCTAAGCCTGCGGAGTCGTCTTTTAAGCGCGAACTTTGGCACTCGGCATTTAGCTTTTAAGATCTTCCAAAGGCGTTCCAGACACATGGGAAGCTCACAATGTGGCCCACCTAAACGTAACTAAATTGTATTTTCATTTCAAATCTACTGGGTGATTTAATCAAAACCTTTCCAAACCTTTTAAAGCAATTTAATCAAAATATTTTCGTCGTTTTAAGATGATTTTTCAATTATATTGCCCCCAGCACGCCAATATCATTGAAAAATACCCTTTTACCCCCTTAAAACTCGAATAAATCAACTATAACATAGAGACTAAGTCATTATTTAATCTAGTAATCGAAATAATACTGTTAACAATTGACTAACATAATATTTATCTGTTTATAGTGAAGGTTCATTCATGTATTTTAAGTTAACTGAAATTTAAAATAACAAGACGTTAATATTGAGGTTATCTACCTTAAAATTACCTCTGAGTAAATATGTGAGCATACTGTGTGTGAAGGAACAAAAGCAGAAACGTCCAACTTCCTAGAGAAACTTCCAAGCGAATGAAGTAATATCGTTTAGTCCTTTAATCGAGGGAGCATGTGTTGCAATGTGAACGAATATAAGCGTGACTTTTCGGAAAGGGCCGACGGCGACGGCGTAGTGTGCTGCACCAGGTAATATACGACTCTTCGGGCCGAGTTTGTACATAATCGTAAAGACACGGCGCCGGCGGCTGTGGCGATGTCGGTGTCGGTAGTATTGGAGGTGGCGTAGTGGAGGCGGCAACGCCGGCCGACACTTCGATTACGTACAGAATTTCCACATACCATCGCCATCGACAGCACGCCTCGCGTCGTTGCCGACGCCGCCGACGCGACGTTAGTCAGCCAAACTTCCAAAACCGATAACAATAATCATTGTCTTTTAGTTTTGGCGCCGGATGCCTTTTTTCTCGTCGGTCTTGCAGCGAGCTGAAATGAGTCGGATTGTGACGAGCAAATCACATGGAAAAGTTGAATACTTTTCGGCAAACTTGGCGACGGGAAATTTCCGCAGGTCGAAGAGTTGAATAAATATGAGTAGTATTTCATTTCGATTTCTGTGTATGAACAATTTGGTTCTGTATCTGCATTTGTGATTTCTTTGCGACGTTTTTTCTTTTAGTTTTGGCAAAATTGTGTTTAA
The DNA here is from genome assembly GCA_027575185.1 of Mimaenictus wilsoni. NCBI lineage: Eukaryota > Metazoa > Arthropoda > Insecta > Coleoptera > Staphylinidae > Mimaenictus > Mimaenictus wilsoni. The sequence continues at coordinate 3,088 of JAODAC010029175.1, forward strand.
GGAGACTGTTACACCGGCGGCATTGCCTCGCCTCGCTTCGTTGAGCTTCGAATTTCGAAGCCCGATGCGTTCACACTGCGAGCGCGCTTCGGCTTCGCATTTCGGCGGACCACCCGTCGCGTCGAGTCAGGCAGGTGCTATCGAGTTTTTAACTTTCTGAAGTGTAACTGATTGTTGGGCTGCCCGGATAATCTGCCCGAATTTCGCGTCTCGCTTTTACCTGAGAATACCACTTCGATGCTCAGTCGCGCGTCTGAAATTGACTGAAGAAATAAATGCCGGATGGTGTTTTTAGATGTTTATTTGCACAACTACCTTCTCTGACGGCCGAAACGAGAGAGAACGGGTCCCCTCAGAAAACCTTCCTTCAGCGCTCAACTACCCGACTTCCGTTCCGACCTCACAAAATGCAACGCAGTGCACTCAACTTATTCGTGTTGCCAACATAAAAATTCAAAAAATATACAATATGCCCTAACACTGATATATTTATGACTTCGAACTCATACTCCTACATCTAGCAACACATTTTAAAGCATCGCAAATAGAAAGTTCATATATTTTTACAATTAATCGAGCGGATGAGGCAAAACTCTTCCTTGTTAATTAAGTGGGAATTTTATAATAATAAATTCACACTTGTGCCCACTGGCTTCGTCGAGCTTCGAATTTCGAAGCCCGATGCGTTCACACTACGGGCGCGCTTCGGCTTCGCATTTCGGCGGCCTACCCGTCGCGTCAGGTCAGGGAGGTGCTATCGAGTTTTTAACTTTCTGAAGTGTAACTGATTGTTGGGCTGCCCGGATAATCTGCCCGAATTTCGCGTCTCGCTTTTACCTGAGAATACCACTTCGATGCTCAGTCGCGCGTCTGAAATTGACTGAAGAAATAAATGCCGGATGGTGTTTTTAGATGTTTATTTGCACAACCACCTTCTCTGACGGCCGAAACGAGAGAGAACGGGTCCCCTCAGAAAACCTTCCTTCAGCGCTCAACTGCCCGACTTCCGTTCCGTCCTCACAAGATGCAACGCAGTGCACCCAACTCATTCGTGTTGCCAACATAAAAATTCAAAAAATATACAATACGCCCTAACACTGATATATTTATGACTTCGAAATCATACTCCTACATCTAGCAGTACATTTTAAAGCATCGCATATATAAATAGAAAGTTCATATATTTTTACAATTAATCGAGCGGATAAGGCAAAACTCTTCCTTGTGAATTAAGTGTGAATTTCATAATAACAAATTCATACTTGTGCCCACTCCGTGGACTCGAACCCCGTCCGCCTGCGTGGTAGACCGAACCACTACCAACTATGCTGCCCAGGTAGGCAAATATGCTTATTATTGATTTATTTAATTATTGATTTAATTGCAATGAGGAATTAAAATGAGGAAAATATAATATATTGAATTAAGTTAAACTACTATACTATACTTCAAATTGTAAGTTGATATGATTAAGCGTAAATTAAGCTGTATAATTAAAGAATTTAAATACATTTATGGAACATAATTTTAATGAGCTTCTAAACATGTTTAACATGTCAACACTTTATTTATCTTGATATATCAAACTTCGTACAATAACAAGCGAAACGGGAACATTGTTTAACACTGTCCATTAAACAATGTCGCAATTCAATCATTTGCCAAAAATAGACTTGCGATCGACAAGCGTGATATCGATTGTTTCTACCTAGTTATTTCAAGCATCCAAGCATACAAATTTATATAAAACGGTGATCTGGGTCAGTAACGACATTATTTCGATTTCAACCATCTTTGAGCAGTTCAGAAACAAAAACGCATCAAAGACACACGTTTTTCCCTATCTGATGCAAACGTGTGCAGAAACTTTGTGCGTTGTGTGCGCCGCCAGCAAAACGTAACTTTCTATTTAGGTCAATAATTCGTAAAAAATAAAATCGTGCTCGATCTCCTTAGTGTTCTCTCCGCTTATTTATGATGCTTCTTGTTAACGTGAAGAGGCATTCGGAAAAGCCTCGCCTTTTCCATGCTCCATGCAACCATTACAAAATACCACCAACGTAAACATATTTCATACACGCAAATATCATTAAAAATTGATTGGAAACAATTACAACACGTTTGCAGGTAAAATGCGTTTATAAGAACGTTTAATAATTTACAATCTACAACTATAGGTTACGGCAATGAAGTAGGATATATTAAAGGTGGAAATAACGAGCGCTTTCCTCACGAACAGTTACAGTTCTTAAACTTGCGAACGAATTAAGATTAAGACGAGTTTATTACTCGTCGGTGTGGAACGTAGAACGTGCAGCGTGCCGAATTACTGCCGGTAGAAATCATTTGCCAAGCGGTGAAAACGATTCCGTCGTATTATCTCTCAGCTCTGCGCCGACCGAAGAGACGCGACTGCGAGTTGGGAAGATGTGGAAAACTTGAACATCGGCAGCGGCGGTCGCGTACCGATCATTAGAAAACGCTCGTCGGCGTTCTCGCGATTTGTGCAGTTCTTGCTGCCTGCTCGCCTGTGTTACGAAAGGACGAATGCACTCCGTCGGCAATCATTGCTGGCAATTATTTTTCTGGGTCATGTTACATAGCCCTTAAGTTCAATTTCCACGCAAATAAACCGAAGGAAATCGCTCGGTTATAAATTCTGAATGGTTTGCCACGGTGGATAAATGCGCTCCGTGCAGGCTAGGTTATTGATTGGTGATTGCTGAATGGATTCACAAATACGAATTGTGTTTCGCCATCGAATGTTTTATGTAAGGAGTAAGCGGAATCTTTATTTACAATCAATTATTCTCAAGTTTATTTCAAGTCATTAAATATACGCTTGTTTCTTATTTTTATTTCAATCCGGTCTCGCTCCTGATGTTTTTCCGGGGAAAATTGCAAGTGAATCGCCTAACCTTCGTTCGCGTGTTTACCGCGAAGTTCGCAGACGGCACTGCAGCCGCTTGTTGAGTGGGGAGACGAAGTAGTCACCCATCCAACGCGTAGCTACGTCCGACGTTGCTTAACTGTGGTGATCAATCGAGTACCCAGCTCCACAACGCGGCAAGCCGCCGCTTGATGCGTATATACAGTTGTGGTAATAGGAAATTGTGTTTTGGTGTTTTACTTCTTTATATCTGTTCAGCGCTGTGATGCGCTGATTTCTGGTTTGAATTTGGCGCCCTCCGCGCCAAGATATCGAGCCGGGTGGCAACTGCGCAACGCTACTAAGCGTCCCTTTTTGGCCTTGCTAAGCCTTGCGACGCATGTGTTCCGCTGTGCCGATATATCGTCATCATCTTCAATCAGTCAACAGTCAGTCTTCACTCAGTCCGAGTTAGATCGATGAAGTACACCAACAGCGAGCCCGACATCAGCTGCCGCCACCAGAAAGTGCGCCGTCACCTAGAGTCCTCACCGTGTCCTTCACCTGCCGTCTCCACCGACTACTCCGACTCCAGCAGCCGCCAGCATCCGCCATCAGCGATTTCGTCACCAAGTCCGCCACCGCCCGTCGTCTCCAGCGAGGCTCACTTCAACCTGCCTGCCCCGTCGACCAGTGCGAGCCGATCGTCTCCCGCTACCGCCTTCGCCTGGATCTCCTCGTCATAACTTTATCTTATTTCATTTCATGTATTGTGGTACAATAAATCCCACAGTTTAATATGACATCCAGTATGATGTTAAACAGTAGAGGTGAGAAGATGCAGACTTGCTTTACCCCGCTCAGAACGGGTATTTCATTTCCTATTTTTCCCATTTCTATGCATAAAAAAATAATAAAGTTGATATTATCATATAATTACAATGCTAAACAATGCAAATATTTAAAACTATCATTGTAAAGGTACACGTCTTAAGAAAATAAACAAAAATGAAAATTCCTAGTTTGCCGCGGAAAAGATAATATTATTACATGCGCGATATTTCCATAGCTTTGTGATATCGTGAAACATGTAGTCGTCGCCAAGGATAATATACCCGTTTCGCCATCGGTTAAAACGAAGCGCGCACGCCTGCGACGTGCGAACGCACAAAGGATCGAATTAGGATAACGAAGCGAATTATCTGCCGCCCCGTTGGGCGAATGCATCGAACGAAAACGAAATATGCAAATCGAAATATGCGTGCGTTCCCAACATGCCCGCCCAACATTCCTTCCGTGTTTCCGTTTTATACGCGCCTACACCACGCATACACGCCTACACATTTCTACCTACTCTACTACATATATACCTAGACAAGCATGCATCATTGATTATCCAATTGCGATTGCTACTTGTTAGCCGCCTACATATCCCCGTGGTTGTTGGAAGGATGAATATGTTGCCGCCGGCGACAGACATAATGTCATAATGTGGAAGTACATTATTTCGTGTAGGTGTGTGTGTGTATGAGGGGACCAAAGTGAATTTTATTACGCGCTATAGTGGCGTACCGCCTGATTACCGCTCGGCTAAAGCGTCATTGTTATTATTATCGTTATGGATTATGTTAAGTCCTTAAAGCTCGTTACTGGCAGGGTGTAAGGATATGTGCGAGTGTGCGTTTGTATAGCGCTTGTGGAGTGTTGTTAAACGCGTATTTCGTTTACGTTCGAAGCGTTTTGTCGTTGTATGCATGCAGGGGAGTTATCCTTTCATGGACTTATACGGTCGCGATATTCGATGGAGGATTGCGCAGAACGGATTTACGTTTTGCGGGCTGCAGCGATCGCTGGTAATTATTTCAAATCCTAACTACATCATCGTCATTCGTATAATTACTAAGTGTGAGTGTTTAACTGCGTATGTTTCATTTATACTCATGAAATGTTTAGTAATGTCTTAGACATGATAAAAAAAAACTAGATGAATGCTAAAAATATTTAAAAATCACTCATACTTAACCTAGAAAAGGCATTTCTGTCTTTGTTAATTTGTCCTAAAAATGTATATAAATATGTAGCGGTCACGAAGAATGAACAAATATCAACATCCGCCGAAATCGTAATCATTCAGACACAAACATCCCGAATGCGTTGGCGTTGAAATTGTCCCCGCGAGATCGTGACTCGCGTTTCCGCAGTGAGGAACAAAGAAATGGTCGCGTCATCATCTTCATCTTCAACAGCGACTTACTTTTCAGAAGCAAGACCATCTTCAGCTGCCTGTCAGACATTTGCAGCCGTCACATAGAGTCCGTCATAGAGAGCCAGTCCGATAGTCCACTACCGGTAGCCTGCAGTGGCGAGTCTATATCCAACAGCGAGTTCAGCTTCAGCTTCAGTAGCAAGTCATTCTTCACCTGCGCGTCCATCATCAGCAGCCTGTCCGACATCAGCAGCCGTCACATCGAGTCCGTCATCGAAAATCAGTCCGAAAGTCCGTAATCAGCGGGTTTCAGGAGCGAGTCCATCTTTAAGAGCGTGTTACTTTTCAGAAGCAAGTCCATTTTCAGGTGCGTGGCTGACATCAGCAGCCGTCACAGAGAGTCCGTTATCGAGAGTCAATCCGCTAGTCCGTCACTGGCAGTTCTTCAGTAGCGAGTCTATTTTCAGCAGCGAGTTCAGCTTCAGTAGCGACTCATTCTGCACCTGCGAGTCCATCTTCAGCAGCCTGTCCGACATCAGCAGTCGTCACAGAGAGTTCATCATCGAGAGTCAGTCTGAAAGTCCATCACCAGCAGCATTGAGCAGCGCGTCCATCTTTAACAGCGAGTTACTTTTCAGAAGCAAGTCCATCTTCACCTGCCTGTGCGCCATCAGCAGCCGTCACTGAGAATTCGTCATCGAGAGTCATTATGAGAGTCCATCATCGGCCGTCGCCATCTTATTGCGGCTCAAACAACCCCATAAATACATAATCTTCTGAAATCTTTGTGTAATTTTCCACAAATCGAGGTTCTTAACAGCAATCAAATGTTTTTCCTAAATGTTTAATTTTCTCAACTGTACGTAAATAAAGAAGCTTAGGTTTAATGTTAGTTCTTTATGCCTGAAGGTTCAGCAAATCACCATTTTCTCGTTAAATTCACTATAAACAATGTTAATAGTTGGAAACAGTTCGATAGAAGTTATGAATTATCTACGTACTGTCACAACAATTACGTTTTGGTCATTTTTACGTTGGTTAATTGTCTTTAAAAAGTGTATAAACGCATGATTTAATTATAAGCATATATAAACCTTGTTCATAAGTTCATAAATCGAAGTTTCTTATAGTAATCAAGTAATATATCAGTCGAAATATATACATATTAGCTAAATTGTACATAAACTGAGCAGATTTTCTAATTTTGTTGAAAAATCAGCAAATAATCGTTATAAAAATAAGTATATATCAAAACTATCAAAAAAAATAAATCCACTGGCATTTTCTTTCTAGACCTTTTTTTCAAAAATCTTCATTTAAATATGTAGAAACAGTTATGATAATAAATAATTTACATAATCTTATTGAAACCTCGTTCGTAAGTTCGTTAATCGAAGTGTCTCTCAATAATCAACTACTTTTTCCATCGAAATATTTGGTTTCAATTGAAATTTTAATAAAAGTCCATGTAATTACCTTCTTTTCGCAACATTTATATAAAATATAGAGCATAAAATTCCTCCTTAAAATCTAAAAAAAAACGTGTAGAATATTACGATGGAATTTAACAACGATTTACTGATTTTCGCTCACTCTACAAATCCCTCTACGAATTTAAAGATTGCCGTTTTACATTCGCCAGCTTGCCATTGAAATGGTCGCGTGAAACTTTCCATAAAACGCGGAAAGCGCACTCATCCTCGTCCAGTTCCTGGTAATTATCATCCACGAAAATGACAGCCGCACGTATGAAATATCGCAGAGTATTATAATCCACGTCCGCGACGTTTTAATCCGATTTTCGGGTCTTCATTTGCTCACATTGCGAAATTCAAATGTAAAATCGCAATGTACATTGAAACTGGAGGCATGTTAAATGAAATTAACATATTAGATATATTTTATAAATGAAATCTATACTGACAATGAAACTATTTATTGACCACTAAAATGGTTTAATTATAATGGTTAATTATATATTTCAAACTCAATTAGAACTATCATCATCAGATGTTTATATCAATAATAGATATTGTCAATCATAGGTAATGTTAATATAGAATTTCTCTAATTACGATTTATTTATAATTCGTAATTTCGAATTAGATGTCAGTGAATAATTAGTGAAAATCATATTCGTTTGATTCTGTTACTATTTTCGTTTGGGTGTAATTTCATTTATTAATTTAAATAGAACGTAGCAACTGATTTTAGTAGCTTTTTGTATTTATTCGTATGTTTATTTATGGGTTTTTAATTTTTGATTCATTGGAGTTGGCGGTTTGTTTAAACAATTGTCGTAACATAATAATAGGTTGACTGAACCGTTTCATAAAATCGATTCATAAGTTATTGGAGTGGGATAAAAATGAGACGACGAATGTGTTTTTGACGATTACGACTTTATATGTTCTAATACTAGAAGATCCGGTTCGAAGGACCATGGTAATTTTTGAAGGTAGCCGTTTCGCGCATCCGAATTTATGGATTATATGTGTTTAATTCTCCTATAGACATCTCCATAGTCAAAAAGTCGTAACGACTTCCGATAAAAAAAGAAGAAGAAAGCAACTGTGTAAACCTTGTATAAGACCAGTGATATAAGATCTACAGGAAAGAGACTAGACCCAAAATACCAAGGATCAAACAGATGCTAAACAGAACAGAGAACATTGCAAGCAATGACCAGAAAGACAATACCAGACTGTTCGTAACAACATAATAAGGGAGATATGCAACATCAAGGATATCGTCAGATTGAGCAAGACGAGAAGAAGGAAGCGGACCGAACATGTGGAATGAATGGCGGATCATCGGCTCCCAAGAATAGATATGAATAACCTGCCCTTAGGGGAGAAGAAGAGGAAGACCCCTAAGACGTGGAAAAGCAGTTGGGCCTCAACATCAGTAAAACAGCGTAATGTCTAAGAAAAGGGAAGAAGTAGAAGAATTCTCCCATGCCATTAGTTTTTATATAAAAATAGTGCATTATTCGGCTGTGATGGATGCACATCTTAATTTTGATGAATTTCACGAAATACATTGGGTTCCATCGAGACTCGAGAGTTTTCATTTTCTTATATTTTTAATTTTCCATTCTTAATGGAGGCGATAGGGTTTTGTAACACTGATGTTTATATCAGTCAGTACGCCTCATGTGTCAACGGATCAGACAACCCCGGTTCCTTAAAATAATACGTGATGCAACACTGCTGAGAGCACAACATCCTAGAGTTTCGAGCATCCCTCGACGAAGATTCAATGCACAAGTCTATTCATGGTCCTGCAACCATCAACAAATTTGGGAGATTTCGAAATATTTCTATATTTGGTTCAAAGGACTATTGGAGGAACATTGATGGACTTGGTGACGACAAATATGTGTACTGACTGGGTTTTATGTTCTTAAACTTTCATTAATCAATTGTTTCCTGTGCAAATACATGAATAATTAGAAGGGGCCCTTTCCAGCGTTTTGGTTATTTTTAGAGATCCGGTTCGAAGGATCATGAAAATTATTGAAGTAATAATAGCTCGAAACTTCATTACATTTTTTAGATTTCTATATTATTCTACAAATAATTCATTGATGGATGTTCTTCCTGGATTTTGATAAATTTCAGGAAAACTTTGTTTTCCACCGGGTATCAAGAGTTTCCAATCTTGGTGTTTTCCATTCTAGGTTAGGGTTTAAAAATGCTGTTGTTAATATCAGTCAGTTTGCCTCTTGTTTCAAAACACCAGACAACCTCGGTCACAGAAAATAATGCGAGATGCAACATCTTCACTGCGGAAAGGACATCTTCCTAGAGTTTCGAAGGTCCCTCGACGAAGATTCAATTCACAAGTCGTTTCATTGTCCTTCGACCATCCACAAAATTGGAAGATTTCGGGATATTTCTGTATTTGGTACTAAGGACCATGAACATTGATGGACTTAGTGAGGACAAATATATGGACCGAATGGATTTGATGTTCTTAAATTTTCGGCGATCAATTATTTCTTCTGCAAATACAAGAATAAGTACAAATGCCCTTTTCCAGCGTTTTGGTGATTTTTAGAGATCCGTATCGAAGGACCATGAAAAATATTGAAGTAACAATTGCTCGAAACTTCATTGCATTTTTTAGATTTCTATATTATTCCACAAACCTACAAATAATTCATTGATGGATGTTCCTCCTGAATTTTGACGAATTTCAGGAAAACTTTGTTTTCACCGTGACTCAAGAGTTCGCAATGCGTCATCTTTGTGTTTTCTATTTTTAATGGGGGCAATATGGTTTAAAAATGCTGCTGTTTATATCAATCAGTTTGCCTTTCATTTCAGAACACCAGACAATCTCGGTCCCTGAAAATAATGCGAGATGCAACACTCTTCACTGCGGAGAGAATATCTTCCTAGAGTTTCGAAGATCCCTCGACGAAGATTCAATTCACAAGTCGTTTCATGGTCCTTTGACCATCCACAAAATTGGAAGACTTTGGAATATTTCTGTAATCGGTTCCAAGGATCATGGAGGAATATTGATAGACTTGGTGAGGATAAATAAGTGGACTGCATGGATTTTAGTTCTTAAATTTTCAGTAATCAATTGTTTTTTAGAAATACAAGTACAATTACAAATTCACAGATCATTTGGCGATTTTTAGAGATCCGGTTCGAAGGACCATGACACATATTGAAGTAATAAATGCTCGAAACTACATTGCATTTTTCAGTTTTCTATATCATTCTATGGTTTAATGCGGTTGAATTCATTTAAAAAAAAATTTAGAAAAAAACTAACTATAACCGTACTTTTTGTGGCATTTAACCATTCTCATTACCCGCGAAAATTAAATTAGAACTAAAACAAACCACATTACACACTTAAATAATGTGGTTTCCGCGTATAATGCCATGAAACAATAGCGCAACCATACAAATTTGTCTCGGGTCGAAGGACACTTCCATATAATTAGTTTTCTCTTCTCCTCTCTTCCCAGTCTTTCTCTGCATTTTTAAACCACTATAGAGCTAGAGCTAGCGCAATGTCGCCGTTCTATCTGTTTGCGTCCAGGATATAATTTCGTTCACAGCATGTCGGGCGCGTTTGTGAAGCGCAAATTTTAATAACTTTAATGACACTTCCCGCCACCATCAGCGCGCCACCACCGCCGCCACCAAAACCGCCACCACGCTGCGACTTAATAAAGATGTCCGCGCCGCTCTATTGCGAGTGTTTGCAAGCTTCCCACCACTGCCAACCTCACTCCGCCGCTGCCACCCATCGTTCCAGCCCCTTCAGTCACTTCCGCCGAAAACCGCACGCTGGAAGTGCGCGAAACCAAAACATTTCGCACTTTATACGCGAGCCCGCGCCGCACAATCGTCTGACTCAGGCGAAACTTAATTCCAGCCGACCCCATCGTGGCGGCAACGGTGGCGGTACTCTCTGAGTGTTTTGTCTACGAAAAGCGCCTCATTGTGGCGATCCAATGTGCCTGGTGCGTTCGTGACCACACTGCATACGCACCAGTATAATTAATGTAGCATTAACCGCGAAATTGTGTAATAAATTTAATTAACTTGTTTTTTTTTCATTTCTACTTCTTGTGAATGCTTCGCTCTCAGCGCCATACGACAATTACAGCAAATTGAAACATGGAGATTAAACTTGAGACTCATACAACTTTTCAATCATTTGTTAATCAGCCGGTTTGTGGTACATTAGTTTGTAATTATTCTGCTTCAATGCCTATCTTGCTGCAATTATATTACTTTCTATTGTTTTTTTTTTCATATATTTTTTTATATTTCATCAAAATCGTTGAATTTAGTTTAGTTTTTTCTTATAAAATTTTGAAGATTTATGTGGTATCTGAAGACAAATTGGTTACATATTACTCGGCGCTTCATGAAATCGTATTGTATTTGGCCTCTATCGATAGGTGATAAAAAGAATATTAAATTTCTATAATTATATACATTTTTTGTATAAATTCTACGAAATTCTACTTTTTCATGTCGTCGTCAATTGAACTCTAATTACCGTGAACAGGAAGAAAGAACGTAAAAGTTCTATCGACAAATAACTAATAACTAATCAAAAACGAGAGTCAAGGTAATATTAACAATTATGACCCAATAATTTCCTACTTTTTTGTGCGGTACACTCAAAAAAAAATGTCAATTCATGCCAGCAAAATGTAATGCAACTCGTGTTTCTCAACAACATTAAACGCAATTATCAAATCATTTCTCCTTTAATCAAACCACAAAATTAAATAAAAACGAACAGAAAACGAAATTTTATTCGTGCGTATCCGCTGTAACAAAAGCACTTTTTGTTCGATCTTTGGCAATAAGTTACAACATTATTAAATAATAATAATTGCGATAGAACTGATCAATATCGTTGATAATTTTCGCTTTCATTATGCACGAAGACGAAATAAGATGTATACAATGAAATAAATGTACATAGAGTACATAAATCCATAACGTAAAATTGCGATAAAAGTTCATGGATTGCAAAACAAATTTGGGAAAGATCTAAAACAATTCCTCGTTACATTTTTGATGAAACGCAAGAGGTTTATTATTGCGAAGACCTGATAATCAAGTAAAAGAAGATGATTTCGACGATGAGAGTCTTGAAATGGGTCAAGGCAACTTCTTGAATATTCATGAAAAGACTTGGTAAAAGTTTACAACACGAAACGTGGTATTACTTTGTATTTAGACGCAATTTAAAGTGAAAAGTGGATTAGTATTTTGCATTAATATGAGTCTTTAATTGGGGTTACAACTTTTTTGGTTAATTTTTATTTTGTTCTAGTTTACATGAATTTTATTATAACTATTGTTATTTTTGTGCATTGTTTTAGGCAGTCTGGAGTGTAGAGTTTTAAAATTGGGTTAGTTTATTTTCACATGTTATATTTATGAAATGTATTGTATAATTGGTTGAAGATTTATGTGATCGGCTGTTGAGATTCTATTTTTTCTAATTACCATTTTTATTGTGAGTCTCTATTAATTATTTAGTGTCAAAAATGAAAGAAAGCGGAAGATCACCAAGGCCCGGGAATATTATAGCAGAACTGTGCAAACATGGACCAGGACAGTACCAAATTGTGTCTCACCTCGTCCTTTTGTGAATGTATCTCCTCACTACTTTTTGAAGAAAGAAACATCTTCATGCAGTCTAAAGTTTTGTCGTGAATGCGATAAAGTTAATTAAGAATTTACAATACATCATCATCACCATCATCATCATATTTTAAGCATGTTGTTTGTGCTTTACTGCTGTTCCTGCGATATGGACGTCCAGCTGTCTTTCCA
>JAODAC010029186.1:0-15487 GCA_027575185.1 Mimaenictus wilsoni
CCTCTCTTCCGATCCACACCCTGCTCTAGCTATCAGTCTTTTCTATCAGCCATACAGTCGGACGGGGTTCGAGTCCTCGAGGTGGGCACCCATCATTATATTCGCCATTAATTCACAATTAAAAATCACACTAAAAATTCACTTCAAAGAAAAAAAAAATTTTCAAATCTATAAAAATCTACTCATCGGAGTATATCACCAATCGCAAAATTAGCGCAACCCAATGCACTGAACACAGAACAAGGAACTTCTATCAAAAACAACTCAACACTCACACCACATGAAAAACAACTGATAAGCCACAACAACATCAATAACAAGCAATATATATTTTTTCGAAATTAGAATCACAAAAACATAAAATAATAATCGCATAGGACCTTGTGCCAGCACATAATAGAATATATACCATAACCTTAGAACTACGTCCGTTTTTAAAATAAATCCTTAGTCTAAGTATTTCGGCCGAATTGTTGTAAATGCTTTAGCGCACAGACTAGTTGATCAACAGCAGGATTTTCGGCCACGGCGACGAGTGCTGTAGTCCTCGCTGCTGCTGCTGCTGCTTGTGCTGGTGCTTGTGGTCAAATCCGAAGAGGAATCGGAATCGGAGGACGATTCATAGGCCTTCTTCTTGCTGCTGCAGCAGCCACCACGTGCTTTGGCCGGGGCCTTCTTAGCGGAAGCCTTCTTCGCTGGGGCCTTCTTGGCGTTCCTCGACGAGCCACAATTGCATCCACAAGGCATATTCATTTTTTTTTAAGATATAAAGTCACCAAGTGGGAATATTTTATTCACTGTACCAGACAGTTTGTTGTGAGCTGTGTGACCATCAATAACAAGAAACGTCGCATTACAATTCGTATTGTCATAACATGTAATACAAAAATAATAATAAAAACTGCCAACAAACCAGGCTGAAGGATCAGTGTGGTTGATGGCCAGGTCTATGGATCGAATACAATATTATTTTTTTAGTCTTTACGTTTAAGTTTTATTTTCCTTAGTACCTGACGATGCTGCAAAGCGAAACGTATGTTGTACAATTTTTGTAATAAACCCATAAAACATATTCCATATTTCATTCACCAATTCCTCTTCAGTGTACGTCCCGGAAATGATCCTTCCATCTCTTGCGGGGCTTACCCAAGGATCTTTTGCCTCTAGGCAACTTGTCTGTATCCCGATAACTAATCAGCCAAATCCAATGAAATTTGGTTCAAATATTGATGATATATACCTTTTCGGGGAATTAGTTAAATTCATATATTTTAGAGGTATTTTAGAGGTAGGAACATTTAATATCATGTTTAACCAAACTCCGACGGCCGAATCATTCGATTATATATATAAACTACATGGAAATCGAAATAATTCGAAACTCCCACGTTTTATCAACATTTTCCACTATTTAATTGCGACCGATGCGTGTAAACACCTTTAAATAATCAATTAAACCATCCCCTATGTAAAAAAGGAAGAGGATGTATCCCAACCCTTCAAAACCTATCAAAACAACGCTTCGAATTGTTCGTAATTAGTGATTATCATCAGTTAAATGTTTGTATCAAACGCTCACCCTTTCCGAAAAATAAACTTGGGGATGTTTAATCTCCCTTCAATTCACATATTACGCGTCGGGTAATTCCATAAGATCCGTAAGGGTGTGTTTGGAAGGGTTGGGAATTATGGAAAATACGTCCACATTTCATGAGGGGGATTTTGTTATTCATCGTTCGATTACGATCAATCAAACATTCGAAATACGTCAAATTAAATAACATACATACATACATACATACATACACATGTTTCAAGTCCGATATTTTCTCATAAATTAACCTGGAAACTTTACTACTCAATATTTTCCCATAATTCATGTGGTTTCCGTTTTAATCACAACAACGCTTCGTTTTAAATGAAAAATTACAAATTACTGGAATGCTAAGTTACGGATTATATTAAGCACCGCAGAACACTAGTCGTGAGGACTATAATCAGTCTAAAAACACAATTAATATCGTTAGATTGTGAAAAAAATCAGATTCAAGCCGATGATCAACCCGAAAACTAGTTCAACCTTAAAAGAAATTACACTGTAACAAACGTGAGTGACTTTTATGAGCCAGACAAAATAAAAACACATTTCCTCAATTATTATTAACTGCATAAATCGGCGTTAAATACACTTGGTTCTCATATATGAGATGCTTTAATGTCGCTCATAGAGGAGTTGATAAATAATTTCGTCTGCAAAGTCGATGCACAGTGATCGATTTCCATAAACTTTTCGGCAAACCTATTTCTAATATATTTATATTCTTGAAAATTTCAGGGATTCTATAGATTAGCCTTATCTCATTGATATACCAAATTTCAAATCATTCATGGCCCTGGAAGATTCCTCATTGGATTTTGATATGTTTTGTTTTGGCTTCTTTGGCGTATTTTGGTGGTTTCTGAGTGTTGTAACTTGGTGTATGTTTCTGCTCTAACCTACTGCATTGTTTGTTACATTTGTTCCTTCAAAATATCAACGCTGACTTTGTTAATCATTGATTTTAACATTTTCTTACTTTGGCTCGTTGAAGTTTATGTGTTTTGAAAATTTTCTCAACAATACATTATTTCTTTGTGTTTCTTTTCACCCATTTCTAAAGGTTTTATGTATATTTTCCTGTTCCCTCTTGTTGTTTCCAGTGATTGTTAGTATTTTATTTGGCTTCCTTCAATTGGATTTATTCGAGTGACAGAACACCGTTGTCAATGTTGTTTTCATCTTATATGCTGTCCAACTCTTCTATTATATACATGTAAGAGGAAAATTACGTGAGCCTTTTCTGAGTCCCTTTTTTATTGCTTTTTCTAGTGTGCTGCAATACATATACGTCAACTTTAAGGAATTGTTTTTGTCTGTGCGACGTCCTTAAGGCATGCAAAGCTTCTAGAGAGGCCAAAAAAATAGGAAATTCGATGAACAAAATTAGTTCACGGATGGATCTGCATTTCAATCCAACAATTATATACGAGGATGCCTCAAGATGTTCAAACAAAAGTTGTTACAAATTCAGATAGCATATTCCTGCTGATGAAAAAAAATTTTTGAACATCTTGAGGCATCCTCGTATAGTTTCGGAGAAAATCGAGTGAATTTGTCCTCTTATGGACACGGATCAATTGAAAATTCAAACTTCAATCGTCCGTTTAGAGGACTTGCATCGAGTCAAAAAAATGGGCCTCGCAAAATTTCTACTCATTTGGGTCATATAAACAACATGTGTAAAGGAGAAGGGGTACGCACAAATTTTTTTTTTATTTTTTTTAT
Source organism: Mimaenictus wilsoni (assembly GCA_027575185.1). Taxonomy (NCBI): domain Eukaryota; kingdom Metazoa; phylum Arthropoda; class Insecta; order Coleoptera; family Staphylinidae; genus Mimaenictus; species Mimaenictus wilsoni. The sequence continues at coordinate 3,326 of JAODAC010029186.1, forward strand.
GGATATCTCTAACACAATTCGTTTCTGGGATTTTTTACTAACTTCACAGCGGTAAATTAAATAACATACATACATACATACACATGTTTCAAGTCCGATATTTTCTCATAAATTAACCTGGAAACTTTACTACTCAATATTTTCCCATAATTCATGTGGTTTCCGTTTTAATCACAACAACGCTTCGTTTTAAATGAAAAATTACAAATTACTGGAATGTATATAATCTATATAATCCAGGAATGGACGAACAAAAAAATTCCAGCATGTCTCAAGCTGCGAATCGTTTATAAACTGATTGCCTGATTAATTTTCCGAATCGACGCGTTGTTCTTGTATTATGCATGCAAACGATTTATGTTTTAACACTCACCGCCGGTGATTTATCACCGCGCATATACGCATGATGCACAATTAAACGCGTCGTCTTTCGGCGCGTGATTGCCGTGCGTGGATGTTTTCATTACGTGATAATTGAATTTATGACTGAATTGCGATGTGTGATGAGTTTGCAAATATTCTCGGCTGGATATCTAGGTCGACGCGCTGGAATTTCGCACTTAAAATTGTTTCTACACAATTACTTCTTGCTGACGTTTTTATGCAAAGTTAAAATTGATATTAATCGGCTGTCAACCGGTGAAAATTGCTTATTTTTTTGCAAATAACTAAGTATTAATCTTTTTTTATATGTAAATATTTAGAAAATTGTTTATAAGAATTTCAGTATTTTTTGAAATTAAGTTTTTGATGGTGACAATGATTTCTAACTGAAATTGTAAAAGACAATTTGTTTTCCAGTAATAGAAAATGCCTGGAATTTCTATTTTGATGGTTTATATATGAAGTTAAAGCTCTTTAAAGCCTCTGCAATATGATACTATGTTATCATTGTGAAATGTGGCTGCTCTTTTGCAAATCAGGTTTAAAAATCCTTTAAATTGTTTTTTAAAATGTAAATATTCTGAGCTTTTTTTGATCTTTACATTTAGACCGCTCTTAAAGTCGTTTATAATTATTGTATTTTCATGATATTGGTCACGTTTAAAAGCTCTTTAAATTCTCTTTCAGATGATTTAATAGTACCGTCAAGAAAGAATAGTGTTACGGAAATATATCAATTTTAATTTGGTATCACTTAAATTTCAAACTTTTCTTGAGTTAAAATTAAATCTTTTCAGATACATTCCTGAAAATGATATTTTCCAATTGTTAGTACTACTTGAGAGGTCTATAAAAGCTCTTGAAAATATCGTTATGCATTTACTATTAAATTTTATGACTGGAAAGATATTGCAAATTTAGATATTCCTATATTAACGTGACGAAATTATGGAACATTATCTTTAAATCGCTTGTAACTCTTCTACTAAAAATTATACAGATGTAACTATAGAATTATTGTGTAGAGTTTTTAAGGATCTTTGATGAAATAATGAGCATATGATCATATCAAAAAGAAAAACTAAGGAAATTTACTGCAAGACACAGGGTCTGAACATTTATTAAATCATTAAAAATATAGATCCGTTTTTTAACGCTTGTATCTATGCTTCTGGAAATGTTATTGGCAATAGTAGACTATCGTATGAAAGCCCTTGAAATGCACTTTTTTAATATGTACTTTTAAAATCGGAAGTATTTATACTTTGGAGACAATTCAACATTTAATTGCGCCAGACACAAAGTGTGGAATGTACGTAAATTCATTTAAAGCAAGAATGATTATTTGAACCCCTGTATCTTTTTTTCTAGAAATTATATTGTCAATTGTTAAACATCATATAAACGCCTTTTAAAGGCTCTTTAATAATATCCTATTTCAGTATGGGATAGATATATACTTTGGAGTTAATTTAACTTTAAACATGTGGCCGACCTTTGAAAGTGTGAAATGTAAATACACTCATTTCAAATATAGATTATATTTTGAAACTTGTATCTTCTTTTGTAGAAATGATATTTTTAGTAGTCAACAATGAAATGAAAGTGCTTTAAATGCTCTTTAATGATATATTATTGGATATTCAGAAATATTAATATTTTGGCGGTAATTCAATATTAAACAGTGCCCAACTTTTTGAAAATGTGAAACGTATGTTTCAATCATTGTATTTGAACGTTATTATCTCCTTTTCTAGAAAAGATATTCTCAATAGCTAATCATCATATTAAAGAACGTTAAAAGCTCTTTAATAATATGTTGGTCTATAATAGGATGTTTTTAAATCATAGAGGGAATTCAATATTAAACATGCAGCCGACTTTTGAAACTGTGAAACGTACTTAATCAGTTCAAATGTAGATTATATTTTGAACGCTTGTATCTTTTCTTGTAGAAATGATACTTTTAATAGTAAACTATAAAATGAAAGTCCTTTAAATGCTCTTTCATTATATTACATTCGATAATCAAAAATATTAATATTTTGGAGGCAATTCAGCATTACACAATGTCCAACTTTTTGAAAATGTGAAACTTATGTTTCAATCATTGTATTTGAACGTTATTATCTCCTTTTCTAGAAAAGATATTCTCAATAGCTAATCATCATATTAAAGAACGTTAAAAGCTCTTTAATAATATGTTGGTCAATAATGGGACGTTTTTAAATTATCGAGGGAATCCAATATTAAACATGCGTCCGACTTTTGAAGCTGTTAAACGTACTTAATCATTTCAAATGTAGATTATATTTTGAACGCTTGAATCTTTTCTTGTAGAAATGATACCTTTAATAGTAAACTACAAAATGAAAGTCCTTTAAATGCTCTTTCATTATATTGTATTCGATAATCAAAAATATTAATATTTTGGAGGCAATTTAACATTACACAATGCCCAACTTTTTGAAAATCTAAAACGTATGTTTCAATCATTATATTTGACCGCTATTATCTCCTTTTCTAGGAAAGATATTCTCAATAGCTAATCATCATATCAAAGAACGTTAAAAGCTCTTTAATAATATGTTGGTCTATAATAGGATGTTTTTAAATCATAGAGGGAATTCAATATTAAACATGCGGCCGACTTTTGAAGGTGTGAAACGTACTTAATCATTTCAAATGCAGATTATATTTTGAACGCTTGTATCTTTTCTTGTAGAAATGACACATTTAATAGTAAACTATAAAACAAAAGTCCTTAAAACGCTCTTTCATTATATTTTAATCAAGAATCAGAAATATTAATATTTTGGAGGCAATTCAGCATTACACAATGTACAACTTTTTGAAAATGTGAAACGTATGTTTCAATCATTGTATTTAAAGGCTATTATCTCCTTTTCTAGAAAAGATATTCTCAATAGCTAATCACCATATTAAAGAACGTTAAAAGCTCTTTAATAATATGTTGGTCTATAATAGGATGTTTTTAAATCATAGAGGGAATTCAATATTAAACATGCGGCCGACTTTTGAAGCTGTTAAACGTACTTAATCATTTCAAATGCAGATTATATTTTGAACGCTTGTATCTTTTCTTGTAGAAATGATACTTTTAATAGTAAACTACAAAATGAAAGTCCTTTAAATGCTCTTTCATTTTGTTGTATTCGATTATCAAAAATATTAATATTTTGGAGGCAATTCAGCATTACATAATGTCCAACTTTTTGAAAATGTGAAACGTATGTTTCAATCATTGTATTTGAAGGCTATTATCTCTTTTTCTAGAAAAGACATTCTCAATAGCTAATCATCATATTAAAGAACGTTAAAAGCTCTTTAATAATATGTTGGTCTATAATAGGATGTTTTTAAATCATACAGGGAAATCAATATTAAACATGCGACCGACTTTTGAAGGTGTGAAACGTACATAATCATTTCAAATATAGATAAAATATATATTTTGAACGCTCTTATCTTCTCTTGTAGAAATGATACTTTTAATAGTAAACTATCAAATGAAAGTGCTTTAAATGCTCTTCAATTCTATATCATTGGCTATTCAGAAATATTAATATTTTGGACGCAATTGAACATTAAACAGCGTCCAACACTTCCTTCATTTCTAGAAAAATATTGTCAATCGCTTATCATCATATGAAAGCCCTTTAAAAGTTCTTTAACAGTTTTTTGTTCAAAACGGGAAGTATTTATAGTTTTGAGTCAACTTAACTTCTAATTTTTACAAACCGAATAATTAATTTTAAAAACGGAATTTTACAAACGGATAATTTTTCTTCAAAGCTGTTCATGTGGTATAAGTCCGAAAAAAAATCTAAATATCAGAAACTTTATCTTTATATCATAAAAATGATATTTTAAAGATCCTGGTGGACAAATTAATAATTATTATCAATCATTTGCAAATTCCAAAAAGCGACTAAAAATGAACGAAAAACATCTCAACTTTCATTCATAAAATTCATTGACAAACTTTTACAACTTAAATAAAACCGCAAACATCACATAGAAACCTAACACCTCCCCAGTTATCACCCTAAAAACCTAGAAACCAACCTTCTTCATGTTGTACTTGTTTGAAATATCTCAAAATCCATCTTTTCTTAGGGTGTAAATTTTCAGAAAGCCAACTGAACTGTAATTCGAACTCTCTTCAACTTTGCAGCGCACAAAAATGCCAAATTCTTAAAATTCGGTTGGGTATAGCTTTAACTAATCCTCAAATTTCACTCTTCGCTCAAACGCACACAGCCTCACACACACACTCTCACGCACGCATAGCTTTAATCGTCAAGCGTTTACCTAAAAAAAACACAACGATTTGCGAGGAAAACTGTGCGAAATTATCCCGATAATCATACGCGTTCGCGTGGCCGTTTTCGCAACACCGAACGTAGCGGTCGCTCCACAAATTCGACACATTACACAATGCAAAGCGGACGCGTGGAGATGAGTTGCGATGCTGCATGAACGCATGCACATGCTTTGGCGGCGCTCAAAATATATTTAATTACATGCGTTCCTTCGGCCTGGCGATGAACACAGCGAGAGAAGTGCATCCGAGCGTCGCAATTAACTTGTCCGACGGCGTTCATCATCTTGTTAGTGATTTAACAGTTTAATCGCTGCCAAACCACACTTTCAGGAACTTATTCGTATGAGTTCTTACATTTAAACGTGGTTTTTAGAAACGTCATTTCGAGAAACGTCTGAAAACTACCCAAAACTAATTGTACATAGTGAAAAATGCGGTTGAAACAAATTTATAATTAACCTGGATTAATGAATGTAATTCTTAACCACAAAATTGAGTTGTTTCTATTCTTTTCATTTCATTTTTTGTAAAAAGAATACGAAGAGTCTTCTCTTTAGGGGGTGTGGACGCTACCCTTTGAAGCGGGCTAGAAAACAGTATAAAGCTATAGATATAAAAGACGGAGAGATATCAAGACGATTGATGTTATTGTATATCATTCTTGTTAGTAATACCTTCAACTGTGAGGCGCTATTGATGAGCTCTGCATATCCTGCTGTTTCTTGACGTTTATAAGTCTATTATGCCCGAATTTGAAGAGAATATTAACGATAATGCTTTATTGCTACCTTCGATACACATCGAATGAAATAAAATTTGAATTATCAACAGTTTCAATATGTGGCATTGTTATTAATCGTTTTTGGATGAACTCGAAAGTCTCCTACTGCTTAAAAACGTTTTATTATGTTTTGGATTCCTGTTGCGTTCGGAGAACTTTGATATTTGCCGATATTCTTTTGTTTTTATTCCCTATGTCCTAAAATTACAAAATTTAACATTTTAAACTACTCAGCAAGAATACTTTTATTGAAATTTACGAAAACTGTATTTGTTGAACGATCTTATCTTCTCTTCCACTTTTTTTTTGTCCGCTTATATCTTCTTTTCTGAAAATGATAACGTTAAGTGTTATTCATTAGTTGAAAGCCCTTTAAATGCTCTTTAATAATGTGTCATTCCTTAATGAGAGATATTTATAGTTTAGAGTCAATTCCACATTAAACAGCGACGAACTTTTTGAAAATGTCAAATATGTAAATTCATTTCAAATAAACATTAACATTCTCTTTGCACGCTATTATCTCCATTTCTAGAAAAGATATTATTAAGAGCTGATCATCAAATGAAAGCCCTTTAAATCCTCCATAGTAATATGCCATTTTCTAATCTGAAGTATTTATAGTTTATGGGTAATTAATCTTTATACAAATGGCAAGTTTTGTGAAATTGAGAAACGTACGAAAATTCATTTAAAATTTAGTTTACTTTTGAGGGCTTGTATCTTCTTTTCTAGAAATGATATCGTCAACAATTGATCACCATATGAAAGCCCTTTAAAAGCTCTTTAGTAATATTTGATTATTTAATCAGAGATATTTATACTTTAGAGTCAATTCCACATTAAACAAATGCCCAACTTTTTTAGAGTGCGACACGTAGGCAACTTCATTCAAATTGTAGAATATTCTTTGAATGTTTATATCTTATTTTTAAAAAATGATATAGTCTATAGTTTATCACCATATGAAAGCCCTTTAAAAGCTCTATAATATTATCCTATTTCTTAATCAGAAGTATTTATACTTTAGAGTCAATTTCACATTACTATAGAACTTTATGAAATTGTGAAATTTATTTAAATCCAAGATTAGTTTTGAACTCGTATATCTCCTCTGGTAGAAATGATATTTTAAAATGTAGATAATCCTATGAAAGCTCGTTAAAAGCTCTTTTATAAACTTCTATTTTATAATCGAAAGTATTTGGCCTTTCAATGAAAAATGATAAAGTTAAACATTTTGCAATAGTCCCAAAGTAATTTATTTTTTTCTAATCTACAAAAAAAAACTAATATCTTCCAAGATATCATTAAAAAAGTAACTTGTACACTAAAATATATAATTCAACTTCCTTAGAAGCTAATTATACTTTATTAAACCATAATCAATTTCGTATTAAATCGAAACTAGCGAAATTTTCAAACAGCCACAAAGATGGGTAAAGTATTTAGCACTTTTGCACCTTTTGCGGCCATTTACTCAAATTTTCTGCGCTCTTTGGCACCAAGTTAAGGCGAGTAAGAATTGTTAAGACCTCGTAAAACATAATCACATAGTTTTACGCGCCTGTCTGCGCCTTAAAGTCGTCGATAACAAGGAGCAAAGTATTAGTTACTCTTCAGCACTCATTCGCTGTTTCCTCGTTGTTGTTTTTTTTTTTTCTTCTTTCATGGGCTTAAATATCGAGAATAAGCCCACGTGTGGTGGCAAATGCCAATGTCGGTGGAAAAAGAGGAAAGCCGCGAAACGCGCGCCGCGTCCGGGTGAAATTACAGGGTTCGACGGCTCGTTTGTCGGGCGCCTTGTCTAGTTAACGCCTGATTTATTTCAAGCCCGCCGAAAATTAACACCAGCGGCCACTAGGTCCACTCCACTCTCTTAACAACCCAACAGCGGTCAACGCTAAAAGCTCGCCCGAAAGTGTCGAATATTAAAGTTTATTTTTAATATTTTTACACTTTTTCGGCCCTCCTTTTCGACTACAAGTTAATATTTCTGATTTTACATGCGTAAAATTCCCAAAGTGATTTCGCGGTTTTTAGGTTTAGGTTTTCATATGATTTAAATTGTTAATTTTTTTCACTTCCTTTTCGTGGTTTACAAAACAACACACTTTTGACCTAGTTTAATAATACCCTCGTCTTTTTTTTTGGTTACTATGAGTGTTGGGTAGGCCAGAGCGCGTAGACCTAAGTAGAGTAGAGTTATCGTTTTTTGTGAATTTCTCCAGGTGTGAAATAAAACACCTACTAATCAAAAGTTCGGTGGTTTTAGCTGTGAATTAACTCACCTCCGGTCTCAAATTTACGAAACTGGGTGCTTGCGGTTAGGAGTTAAGTACAGTCGACTTAAGTCACCCCCAAAGACGAAAGGGTGGCTTAGGTGGTTAATAATTTCCGTCTGAAACAATGTATTGAGTGAAAGTGTGATTTTTTTAGGTGGAAGAGTGTGATTATGATCTTGTTAGCTATAAAATTTATTACTTAAATTGTAGGAGGAAATGTTAGGTTGGAGTTGATGTCAAATTTCAGTTGCAAAAATTTAATTAATCTTAACGCGTTAGACCGCCAAGTTCAATTTTTTATTCCAGTCCAGATTTCATTTTATTCCAATTTTAGCCATATGCCTGTATCTCAACCCTAATCACTGTCCTAGTCTCAGTCCTAATCTTAGGCTAGAATCTCCTTGCCCCGTTCCTAATTTCTCTCAGTTTGAATCCCTGTAGGGACGTTCAATCCCAGTTCTAATAGTAGCCAAATTTCCCAGTCCCCAGTCCTAGTCCCAATCTTAATTCCAGTTACAGTCCTAGCCCTAGCGCCAATTACTCTAATTACTCTAATTCAGTCTTTCTCCCGGTAATTACGCCATTATTTGTCGCAGCTTTAATCCAATTATTTGTCCCCGCTTTAATCCCAGACCTACCAGACCTATCCTCTTACCAGAATGGGATTAGGAAGAGGCCAGTCCTAATCCCGTTCCTTGCCACAGTTCTAATCTTAGTTCAGATACCAGGGCTACCGTGCTACTTCAAGTCGTACTCGCAGGTCTAGTCCCAGATCTAATCCTAGTACTAGTCTTATACACTACTAAGACTAGCTTCCTTGAAGCTACTCTTATACTACTCAGCTTCCTTGAAGCAGTTCTAATCTTAGTTCTAACTCCAGTCCTACTGACAATGTTAATTATAGTCCTAGTCCTAGTAATAAGCCCATTTCTAATTTCCTTCTCGGTTACACTCTTAATCCTATTCTATGTCCCAGTCGTATCCTCAGTCCTGGCCCAAATCCAGCTCTCAGCCCTGCTCCAATCCTTATTCCAGTGACAATTCCCACCTGGTCCCTGTCATAAGCCCTTTGTCACAGTTCTAATCGCATTCCTGATTCCAGTCTTGATTGTCCTCTTCTAAAACAGAACCCCAGACGCCCAGAACCCCAGTAGTCTAGACATAGTCCAAATTCCAGTTCTGAACAAACTCATAATCCCAGTCCTAATCCCAGTCATTATCTCAATCCTTAGATCTTGTCGTAGTCATAGACCAACTCCCATTTCCAGTCCTACTTCCTAAGTCCTTCCATGTCCTAATTCTATTCCTTTTCCCAGTTCCAATCTCAATTATAATCCCAGTCTTATTCCTAGCCTTAATCCCAATCCTAGTCCCTGTCCCATTCCCAGTGCTTTGTACCTTAGCTGCTTAATACAAACCAATCCGAATCCTATTCCAGGACACGATCATAATTGTAGCCCTAATTCCAGTTCTACAATAAACAGCGCCGAACTTTTTGAAAATGTCAAATATGTAAATTCATTTAGAATAAAGATGATCTTTGAACTCCATTATCACGATTTCTAGAAAAGATATTGTTAATAGCTAATTATCAAATGAAAGCCCTTTAAATCCTCTATAATAATATGCCATTTTCTAATCTGAAGTACTTATAGTTTATGGGTAATTAATCTTTATACAAATGGAAAGTTTTGTGTAAATGAGAAACGTGCGAAAATTCATTTAAAATTAGTTTATTTTTGAAGGCTTTTATCTTCTTTTCTAGAAATGATATCGTCAATAATTGATCATCATATGAAAGCCCTTTAAAAGCTCTTTAGTAATATTCGATTATTTAATCAGCGATATTTATACTTTAGATTCAATTCCACATTAAATGAATGCCCAACTTTTTTAGAGTGCGACACGTAGACAACTTCATTCAAATTGTTGAATATTCTTTGAATGTTTGTATCTTAATTTTTAGAAATGATATAGTCTATAGTTGATCACCATATGAAAGCTCGTTAAAAGCTCTTTAGTAAACTTCAATTTTATAATCGACAGTATATTTATATAAGGCCATTTCAGTCTTTATTGTCCTCTTCTAAGTCAGAATCCCAGACGTAGTCTAGTCATAGTCCAAATTCCAGTCCTGGACAAACTCATAATCCCAGTCCTAATCCCAGTCATTATCTCAATCCTTAGATCTAGTCATAGTCATAGACCAACACCCATTTCTAGTCCTAATTCCTAAGTCCTTCCATGTCCTAATTCTATTCCTTGTCCCAGTTCCAATCTCAATTATAATCCCAGTCTTATTCCTAGCCTTAATCCCAATCCTAGTCTCTGTCCCATTCCCAGTGCTTTGTATCTTAGCTGCTTAATACATACCAATCCAAATCCTATTCCAAGACACACTCATAATTGTAGCCCTAATGCCAGTTCTAATCTCAGCCCTATTCTTACTCCCAATCTTATTCGCTCTTTTAATTCCCGTTAAAAGTTCAGTCCCAATCCCAGTCCTAGATCAAATCCTATCCCCACGCATAGTCATCTTGCACAACCATTCAATTTCCTAGATTTCCTAGAGGTACACACTCAAGGTTTTAAAAATCTAAATAATAATTGAGAACGTTGCAAAATTAATTACTTTCAACCACCTTTTGTGGGGGCAACTTATCAATAGCCCTTAGCATATTTTAAAACTTTTAATTTCACTGTATCAAAATATTTCCCTCTCCCAAAGGGGAATTAATTATGCGGTGCAAATTGAAATTCACAGTATGAAACCTCAACGTTGGAGAGGAAATTGTGCGTGATTAAACGATGGCAACCCTAGGATTATTCAACATTTCGAAACTGTTGAAAGGTTATTCAAATATAATGTCTTGATGGGGTGCCGAAAAACCGCCACTCGCTGCCAGCAAGGGCAATGAGGTCGCTTAATTTCGTTCTCGGCGTTTTCTTCAAGCGCCGCCAGAAATTCCTCCTTAACGAGACGAAATCAAAAGCAAAGCGTATTGTTAGCAGACCTAGGAAATGGCTTTCAATTCGCCAAATAAAAGCAAAAACTCTAGACGTTAACAAAGCTGACGTATTTGAAGTGTGCACTTGATGCTAACATAAGACGTTTGCAAGAAAAGAAATTCAAGTATAGGTAGGTGGTTGTAAAAAAAAAGAAGGTTCGCAACGACTGAAAGGGTTGAGTTTACACTTGACTTGAGGTGTAGCACGTAATCGAACACAAAGTATTCAGTTCCTTCTTTCTCGGACTTTTTTTTTCAAGTTTCCGACATTCGTGCGTTTTGACACCATTTTTAGAAACTCGAAAAAAACATTTCCAACCAAATTTTCGATGGTTACTCTCTTGTTGTACAAAATTCGATTATCTATTCGATTGTGCAATGTAATATAACAAATCGCCTCAGGTACGCTTGTGGAGTGATTCTTTGTGCAACCCTTTTTCGACATGTTGTGCAGATGATTTATTCGCAAATCGGATTTTACCTACAATTCTTCTACTTCGAAGAGAATTACAAGTTAGGCATGTTTGGCTGTGGGCAGAAGGGTTGCGAATTATTTTGCGTAACAATCATAATATACTGATTCAATAATCATATATACTGGTATGAATATTGTACAATTATTGTAATTAACAATTGACAATTTATAGATCCCACAAAATCTTCGGGACAATTTCTGAAATATCATGTCACTGCTCTGTACATCAAAAACTGCTTCAACGCAGGTCACCTCATCTCGGTCATATAGTCGCATCTTTAAACATTTCATCTATCAGTCAGATCATCGCGTTGCTTATAAAATAAAAACGCATGGCTCAATTCTTTTCAAAAATTGCAAATATATTCTTTAGAGTATAAACTATCTCATACTTTTTAAATTTTGAAATTATCTAAAATAGTTTCCAAGATGATTTCGATATTGATATGGACATGCGATGATCTGACCGCAATGGAAAGTCTATAAAGGTTATAATGTAGTCATTAGCATATATATATATAGTTTAGAGTATAAGCAATTTCATATTTTTCAAATTTTAAAATTATTTAAAATAGCTTTCAAGATGATTTTGATATTGATATGGACATGCGATCATCTGACCGCAATGAAATGTCTATAAAAGGTTTAATGTAGTTATGCAAATATATAGTTTAGAGTATAAACAATCTCATATTTCTTAAATTTTAAAATTAGCTAAATTAGTTTCCAAGATGGTTTCGATATTGATATGGACATGCGATGATCTGACCGCAATGAAAAGTCTATAAAGGTTATAATGTAGTCATTAGCATACATATAGTTTAGAGTATAAGCAATTTCATATTTTTCAAATTTTAAAATTATCTAAAATAGCTTTCAAG
>JAODAC010029197.1:0-65338 GCA_027575185.1 Mimaenictus wilsoni
AATATTAAAAACTTAGGTTATGGCCTTATCAGTGGCTTGGTGATGGAGACTTCCCAGAGCCATCGGTTCGCAACAGTAAATGTCATCAAATCTATTAATGATTATGGAAATCCTCAATAAAATCCCCCTACCAGGCCCTGTATAAACTACGAAACGTACCTTTACTATTACTATACTACTGAATACATACATATATTTAATATTAATTATTACATTTGTCTTCTCTAGAAGTTGCCTTATTCTGATGGGTTCTTAATTGCAAAATCGATGATCGAATGACGAGCGTTGGGTCAGCTACACTTTGTCCTCTTCCACTCTTCCAATCTCACAGTAACGATTTGCGGTTGAAGTGACCGGACCAACAAAAAGTGATAATCCGCCATTTTCTTCGCCCATTTCCGCGGCGCTAGTAAATGCCCGGAACGCGCATTTAATGAAAATCAAAATGAGAATCCGAATTCGCGACTAGCACCGATTGCGATTGGATTTAAGCGCCCGACGCCTCCACCACTGCTGACAATGGATTCGTGCTAAATGCATGAGTACTTATAAATCGAATCGTAAATCCGGCCGCAGAATAGGTTATAATCCCACACCCCACGATTCAGATATATGGTTTAACGAGCCGTAATTATGTTTACTCCAAGTGTTTGAATATTTGTGAGCTTCGAATGACGTCATCTACATAGAATCTTATTCGGTGTAAGATCGTTCGCATTAAATTTATTTTAAAATGGAATTGTTAAACATTTACATATCCACAGAAGTACCAATTAAACAGAAATAAATAAAGAATGCCTTGTAATTTCTTCTAATCTTCATTTCAAATCATCCGTAGTTTATTTTCATGCTACAAGCCAATTGTCTGAAAACACGGTTCAAAATATTTCACAGTAATCCCGGATAAATCCAATAATGTATACAATACCTAGGCAATAACAATACATGTGATACTTCAGCCGTGTGCTGAAATGCGCACTCGTTTTTTACCGGTTACATTTTTATGCAATTTTATAATATACCTTTTTTAGGTGTAGAGATGATCCTTTGTTTATTGTGAAACTATACGATGCTTCATTAATTTCTTTTACACTTGAAATTGCATTGAATTGAATTTATTGATACTGGTATGAAAAACCCAACAAACAAACTATCCTAATCAATTGTGTAAAACGAACCCCAGATTTTTCATAACTCAGTGGATTTCTTTCAGAATGTTTCATGCTGAAATAAATTAAAAACGCCTCTTGAATTATCCCAAACTACAGAAAGATATATAAGAGCAATGCGGTATTGTCCATTGTCTGACATTTAGGAGGCAGCGACCAACCCGTCTCGCCACTTTCTCGACATCCGGCGCATCCCACAATCGCACGCCTTAATAAATAAATACATCCGAATCGGATGATTAATGATTTAATTAGTTTCTGCGTATTTATATGCGGTGCGCGCAATACGCACATAACAAGCGTTAAGGCAGCGCCTGGGAGGCGGGTAACAACGGTAATGCTTTTGTTGTGCAATGCGCCGGCTTTCGTACAAGAACCGCTCTTGGGGTGGCTAAACGAACATACACACATCACAAATCGGCCATCATATATGCAAAGGCGGTGGTGGCGGCCGCGGCGGCTACTAATGAATTATCCCCACAGCGCTGCGGGAAATATACACATTCCAATGATGCAAATGCGAAAGGAAAATGAATTTGAAAATGTTCCTTTTTCATAGCGTATGATATATGGGGAGTTTGCGGTGGAGGTATGCAACGAAATATTCATCATGGGATAAAGCGGGATGTGTACGTATGCAGCCAAGTTTACGCCGTGTTTTATGGGCTATGCGATTGTAGTGGAATATATTAGCTAAGTTTTCTCATGTTTGGCTTGGGATGGCGAATGGTGAAATGCACGAGGGTGGCGCGGTGGTGGCGGTATGGCAAAAGTGTAACTAACGCGGGGCTGTAAGCGGTAATCATTGCGAACGTGCACGAACTAATTAAAAATAAAGTTTTAATTGTAGCTGGCTGCTGCTGTTGGCACCATGGCGCGGTTGGTGTGCCGTCTGATTTCCGCTAGTCTCGTATCGCACTACTTTACGTGACAGGTGTATCTGTGTTCGTGTTCGATGTTTGTTTGCAATGTTTTACAAAAAGTTGGTCTGCAACTGGCACGAAAACTAAAATCTAAAAAGTTACTGTAAAGTTACTGTGTGTTACTGTGATAGTTTACTGTAACAGTGGTTAAATAGATAGAGCGGTACGAACTATTAATATCACTAGGTTTGGCTGCACTGAAATGAACTGAGCAAATTCATTTCTTTTGTCAAAATTTAACTGATTAGAGAATAAACTAAACTCGCTTTCCTTCATACTAAATCTTTGGTGTCAACTATAACTACAAACCCTTGACCTTGTCTAATCCCTTGACCTTGTCTAATCGGGATATATTCTACCAGGTCTGATTTTTTAAATATTTTCTCCTCAACCTGCCCCAACTCGTTCCTTCCCTGATCTTCTTTCCACAAAATGGAATCCCCAATTTAACTAAACCTATCATAACTATAAACCATCATAAATAACCTTCACGGTCCCATTTCCAGCTCCAGCTTATATTAAATAGAAAGTCCTCAATTTTTGAAGGACCCCCAAAAGCGTTGAAATGTACAGCCCACGCTTAACTTGAGTGGGTATCACCAAAACGCTCGATCGCTCTCGTTTTCGGTATACGCCTGGGCTGAGTGGCGTCCGGACGAAGGTTAGGTCCTCGATGAGAAATGAATTGGTTAATGCAATAATCGCTGGGCGCGATAATCCGATGATGGAGATTTCTGAGGGTACACGGCCGGCGCCGCTGTCGCCGGGGCAATTCATATCGTGATTAAGCTGTCGATGGCACTCGTCCGCCACCTTACACACCAATCCCGCCTAACACCGAACCCATGTAATGTTCTTAAAATTATTAAGCGGACACGACGCACTATATCGCATCGTAGCGCCGAACACGATAGTTCTTTATAATTCGGATTACGTGAATTTATCAACATTTACAAGAGCAGAAATGAAACGGCGAGTAAATTGGATTTATCAACTGCTGTTAAACAATGCGTGTGTCCATAAATGTTTAATTAAATGATGTTTTATGCGCATGGATAAATTTGTCGGTTCAGCTTGACATGTGCACTGTTGTGGCGATTTAATAAATTCCGCTGAAATGGTTTGAATTTTTGATGAAACAATTAGCGCTATTTTCATCATTCATTAATATTTATTTCGTTGACGTTTTTAGGTTATTCAAGCCAGGTTATAATTGTGCTTCATCATTTCATATCAAATACAATATGTATCAAAACAAATAATTACTCTACTTAAAAATGCATTTATTTGCAATTAAGCCAAAACTGAATCAAATTAAGACATATTCTAATTATCGTAATCTAACCTACTTTAAGAACAAATTATTCTCTAGTTTTAATTGATTAATTGGTTGGTTGATTATAAAATAGACAAATTTCCTTCGATTTGCTTTCAAGTTTTCTGACATTTCGGAAATTTCGCCAAATAAGCATAGTTTTCGAAGACACCGCACAATAAGAGCAAAGACCGCGCGTCGCTGAAATAACGATCAATTTTAATTATGAACTACGAATATTAATTATCTTTGTCCAGCGTGCGGCTGACACTCGGCCTTCTCCAATATTCCCCGAACGTTCCGCTCGCGCGCCGACGTTTGTCGCCCTCCACCAACGCTGCCGCCACCAATGCTGCCACACGAACCACACCTCCGCACCACCCACCACCCCTCGCCACCCACAGCTCGCCACCGACGTCGGCGACGTCGCCGACAACGCTTTGTTGATTAACGTCGTCTGATTAACTCAGCAAACATTGCCAACATTCGCGCCCGCAACTCGGCCCGTCTGAATTTGATAGAATACCAATTTTCGCAAATATATCTTCGATAACACCAAACAAAACCATTATATTATCAAGGTAAACCTTTACATTTCAAATTTAGTTAATTATATTTTAACCAAACATTGTCATCAGTTTCAGTATATGTTAAAACTTTTATTAATATGAAAGATAAATAAAATTTTACTAATTAATAGCTACATGTTTTTGTCTCTTGTTAGCGAATAGTTTTCGTAGTATTTTTTGTGAGATATAACCCGGCGTTATGACATCCAATGAGGACTTAATTCTATGATGCGGTTCTGCAACGGAGGCGGCGAACGGTGGCAGTAATGCCCGGCGCGCACCAGTGTATTAAAAGCGGCACTTAATCAAACGTTGATTAATGATGGCCGTTTTTTTTGTGTGAGCTTGCGAGCAAGTGTGCCGAACTAGCTAGCTGGAGTTAGCTGAAGTAAACACATTCTCTCCAGCATTGTCTCATATGGTTATGAGAAAAAACTGGCCGGCGTTAAAGCGAAAACAACGTGACTTGATTAAAATATAAAGAAATTTTGCGGCAGCCAGATATACTTTACGCACTAGATACCACACGTAAAAATGGTTATCTACGCCTGTTCAGTACGAAAATTAGTATCTAATGGATATCACGCTGGAATATTTCAATTGGTGCTATTCAAAAAGTACCAAACCAGCCTATTTACGAAAGGGGGTAGATGTCTCTAAACATAATCGTTGGTTCTCAATCTGTTGGCAGTTTAGAGATATCTCCATTGATGAATATGGATGTCAACGTTTCACGAAGTATCGATACTTTTTGATATCGATACTTTTGAAACTTCGCTATTTTCGATACCCAAGTATGTATACCCAAGTATCGATACTTATTGGTATCGAAATACACATTGGCGCCATCTGTTAATGTATTTTCTTCTTCCAATCTTCTTTTTTCTTCTTCCAATATATTATCGCCCCCATTTTTCTGATGTTACTACATTTTGAGAATGAAAAATATCACGGTAATTCCTAAGTACTAAAATTAATGCTTGTAAAATTACCGAGTAAATTAAGACTAAACTAAGTTTTTAGGAAAAAGTGGCAAAATTTAAATGAATTTGAAATGTAGGGAAATATCGATTCTAAACAACAATGCAACAAGTATTTTAAAAACAGGATCAAGAATCGAAATTTCGCTCAGAGAACGTTTACCATCCGCCCTCAGTGTTGGGGCATATCAAAAAGTATCGAAAATGACCTATTCGATACTATCGATAAGTACCGAAAATTAAAGTATCGATAAAAGCCGAAAAGTATCGACACGTGGTATCGATACTTATCGATACCGATACATTTTTGACATCACTAGTGAAGTATGTTACTAGCAAAATGTACAAGCTCACTTAGTGACCTCGATCGACAATAGCGACAAAGACAATCAAGAAAGGGAAACCACCCTGAGGGAACTGATTGGCCAGTGTGCAGAATTCCAAGAGTAACAGCTAGGCAGAGTTAAAAGCCAGGTTTTAGTCCTTGCCTCAGTAAACTACTTTGCACATCTTAAGGGAATGAGGTGGACCATTTAGGTCTTGGTTAAGTTTCACTTATTTCAAATCTGTTTAATTTATTACAAATACATGAAATACTTGAGACTATCAGTTGTACTTTTCACTCACCACCTATGGTAACGTCACTGCATATAACGAATATCCAAAAATAAACGGTGACATCTACAACAGTTTAGCCTCCTTTCGAATTTGGTTATACCTATTGGTGTTGGATAGAAAAAGGTATAAAAGCAGATTGTTTCGTCTTCAAATGGAAAGGCCGAGCAAGGGCTGGTTTTCTCGGAAGCGCAATCAGGCGAGTAAATTGGAAATACGAATAGCGCATACGTGTTGCATGTCTTGCATTGTCTTTGATAATCTCGCGCGGCTGCACAACTTCGCGAAATCGTATCATAAACAAATAAAACCTGATGTAGATCGCGATTTGTTTCCGTGCGCACCGTGTACCAGCTCTGCGAAGTTTAATCAGATTCAAATTGGTTTGAATAAATTTGGTTTTAATATATCGTTTTATTTTACGATCGATACGTAATATGGACATAATGATTTATTGGTTATATTTTATGGCTTATGATAAGTAAAACTGATGTAATCAAACTTTTGTTCTACAACGGATCTATAAAATATGATGGGGCATAAAAGTGTGCATCTCTGTGAGCAAAAAAACTGTGCCTGTTTTTTTGCCTTGATGGGATTGCAAATTTTAAATCATCACACACACACTTATTTTTATTTACCTTCGGGCTTTTGTTTTTCTTTTAGAGTTTATAATTAAGCACCCTTGAGTTCTCTCTGATGATTATAGCCATTCTTGGTATTGGTAATTGTCATTTGAGCAATTGTTGGCTTGTCGCGTCACCGTGTTACACGCGACATCAGCCCATCAGCGGGACGAGATGTTGTTTGCCCACCTGAAATTGTGTGACAAAGATGAACAGCAGAAATAGACACGGCCAAGTCCAAAAACGTACTAATTTCATTCTTAAAACAATCATCGAAAGCGACAAGAGACTTCAAGCAGCCTCACATAATCTTAATCTAAACATCCTGCCCGTAATGCATAATTATTCAAACAAGCACTGTATTGTTATCAACACTGGCCAGACGTGCAGATAAGCATAAAATGATTTCGCCGCAAAAACAAAAATAATTAACCTTGGCTCGTTGCCATTGTGTAAGGTGAGGGTCCGGCTAACCGAAGGATTCTGAATACCATGGTGAGGATACAGGCACCCTTATGCCTGGTAAACCATAATTATCACAAGAGTGGACAATCGGAACTTAAAATTGGCTCTGAAGGAGCTCTTCAGTCCACAACTGGAGAGGGGAATTTAGACCTTTTCAATCTTTACAATCTGCACTTCCGTTCGCCTTTTCCTACCTTTGCCTTTTGCCTTTTACTGTCTTTCGTCTCTTACTACCTTCCGCCTCTCACTGTCTTCCTCCTTTTGTCACTTCCGCATTTTACCACTTCCGAGTTTTATATTAGACTTACCTGTGGGAGAAAACTCTTGAAGTACCCTCTACAATATATCTACATTGCTCCTAGGAACTGAAATGTCATTTAACTGACTGAAGAACCCGTTTTCTCGACCACCTTCTAGAATTATAATTGCCTGAAGTACAGTTTGATTTTATGCTGCTGAAGGTATATGTTCTCGGTTGGCCCATTTGGAAGCATGTACCCCTTCTAGCACATTAGGTCTGAGGAACCAGAAATGACTTCAAGCCTTCCAACTGATGCTCTTTTTTAACCAGAAATTGTTAGTTACCTTTAATTCCACTTTTAACACACTTATTATTTTTACATTATCTGTTACTGTATTTGAACAATTATGAAGTATTCCATATAAGAAAGTCCTAGTATCATTTCTATTTCTTTAATTCTCAGATCATAATTGTATATGTTTTTCTTGCGCAATGTGAAATTGCGAAACGTTTGTTATTTTGTTCGAACGTCTCGCACACTCTGCGATAGCTGCACTAACCGCTTGAAAGTTAATCTCACAAATTGAATTACACTTGATTGCTTTTTTATTATTTTATGTTAGATACCTTTTGTGTAAACAATCTTCTCTCTAAAATATGTCTTCAAACTATATCTGCAAATAAGTGTAATACTTTGTAGTTTGAAATAACTAATTTTACTCGCAACAAATAATTTATAAATTTTCGTACTTTATCATGATTTTGATGCTCTTAAGCTTTGATAAATATTATTCAATTGTTTATGAGGTTATATCAGCCTACACTGTACGGCGAAACAAAACACGGATTTGCAATATTAGCCATATAGATGACGCCATCCGGTAGGCAACCAACTATACGAAGCGCTTCGCTGTTATTAAAGCCTCGTTAATCTATTTGCAAATTGTAAATTACGCATTTAGTGACCCGGCCGCAACACAGGCCAGGCGCAGGTCGCAAGCCTAACGATAAATATCAACAGAACAACAGACGCTTGTCCCTACAACGAAACGCCCTCTAACGAGTAGTGTGGAATCCGGGAAACCCAACATACACGTTACATGCGCGTGTAAATATTTGCACACATTTACGAGTTAGTGCATCGCATCGGCAGCACAGTCATTATTTTTTCAGACTGCGACTTTTTAAGACTGCGAACAATGTTGTTTGAATTTGGTAATTTGGATTTGTATGTGCGTGCGGGGGGTAGCAGGCACACATGTGGACTTTGTGCTACATAGTATTGAATTTGATACTGGGAAGCGACGAGAGTACAGCGTCGAACAAAAGGATGGGCGATTCGAAATTGAACATGATCCTGTTTGGTTTTGTTACATTCGGAGGTGGTTTACATAGTGCTTTCCCACCGCCGCCAACCCTCTCTCTCTCTTTGCAGGTGAGGCGAGTTTTTGCTGGGGGCAGCCGGACAGTGCGACCCTACGGAAGTTTCACCTCTGTGCAAGCCAGTCGCGCATATCGGTAACGAATGAGCGGGCGGTATCAGCGCCACTCTGGGGGTGGCTCGTAGCTATTTTAGTGTTGGGTGGTAGCGTCGCGGCGTATGCGGTTTACAGATTCGCATTATGGGCTGAGGTGTCAGTGGGGGATGCAGTGCGATACACAATGAAACGATTTGTAATTAATGACCGGCCGCAAAGAGGAACAACAAACCGCATCGTTCTGATGCCTGTGCGATGGCCGTCCCCAAATCAGCAGTGAGTGTATGGGTCGAAATACTGTATTGTTCGAATTAGAGGAAGTATAATGACTTGATATATGAATATACAATGTGTTTGTGGCACATTTTAAATCATAAAAAAAAAATTAATTCAAAATTGACGTGTTTATTTCAGCTTTAATATAATTGCCGATTTTAGTTTGATTTATTACTCCAAGGACACACAGTATACCAATACCAGCAATTATAATTCGGTAAACAGATAGGGAAATTGGTATATATCGAAATTGTAAACACAATAACAGAATAACACGACAATCGACGATTGTAGTTTGGTTTCCCTTTATGTCCGGCGCCTCCACCCAAGCTAAAACGCTTACAAAAATAATAATTCCAGTTTTAGTGAAACGTGATTACACGGATTAACATCCAACTATCCCAAATCTATATTATATAATTATATAGATGGTGAACTATCCATATAAATGAAAGTCAAAGTTAATTGGTAGTTGTAATGCATTTAGCGAGGTTTTAAATATTAATATGTTTAGTCGAACACAATTATTGGTGGTATATTAAAATATAATAAAGGATTTAGTGCAAGTATATCTGTAGCCATTAAATCACAAGTTTCAAACCAGTAATGGCGATGGCTCAATTTAAAGTTCGTTGGAATATATAAC
The DNA here is from genome assembly GCA_027575185.1 of Mimaenictus wilsoni. Taxonomy (NCBI): domain Eukaryota; kingdom Metazoa; phylum Arthropoda; class Insecta; order Coleoptera; family Staphylinidae; genus Mimaenictus; species Mimaenictus wilsoni. Next base: position 9,304 of record JAODAC010029197.1, read on the forward strand.
TTATTGATGTGAAAGGGCCAGTTGTTTTAAATGTGATCGAATTTAAAATTTCGTTGGAAATAAAATGTGTTAAAAATTTAGTTATTTATTATAGCGAAATGGTAAGACACATTAGCACCTTGTTGCTTGGTCAGGTTTGTATCATCTGTCACGTCACCCCCTGGTCATCCAGGTGATGACCACTTGATTTTGGGGTACTCTGCACATCGATGGAGAGAGTACCATGGATAAAATAAAATGTAGTTTGTTGACACACCTCTAATAAGGAGAGTGTCTTAATTGTCCTTCACTGGATTGAATGAAATTTTTGTAGTATATTTATGGAAATAAATTGTGTAAACAGGATTATTTCCCGTTTTGGTCATTTGTCGGTCTACATGCAGGCGTGTTGATGAGTATGCCACGTTACTCTTATGCTGTTAAAGCAATATATACGCAATTTTGACATTATTGTTTGGGCAAATGGCTCAAAACGGCGTAAAATACATTTAACACAAATTATTTCTTTATATATACTACACGTACAAAAAATTTCATTCCATTCCGTGTTTAACAATTGAGACACTCTCCTGGTAAGATGGGGTATTGCGGAAGAAAGTGGAGGTACCGTAAAGAGTGGTATTGTGTGCGGTATACACCGGTTAGTTGCTATCTAAACGAAAATTGAGTATCATCACCTACCCTTGTCCGACAACATAACAGATCCGACAGATGCAAGGACGGAATGTAGACCGTTCAAGGACTGCTGTGAACTCGGTACACAGCAGTGATGAGTTGGAAAATAAAGGGGGGACTTTATTTTCCAACTCATCAATACCTTGTTGCACTATGACTCAATGAGTACACCGCCCTACGAAAAACGGGATCCGACAATGGTTCAGAACACAGCAGTTTTTAATAACATCTAATACAGCCTATGTAAATAGGTGCAATCTATATTCAAAGAAATAGAGGATTCGACGAAATATGTGATATAATATCATAATGCATATAAAATATTCTAAATAATATATTGAGATACTTCTAATATCCGAACGTGCATAAATGTTAACAAAGAACAACATCGACCTTTATCAGGAATGCGCAACGATATTATATGCTAATAAAAAATAATCTCTACATATTTATAACGAATTTTCAAATTATACAAATTATACGCAGACGTCTCCACCAATTTTTCAACTCTACGTAATACAATCTGTATTTGAATGAATTGAAGCGTTATATCTATATTCAATTTTCAATTTCCTTCACAATCTTGAGAATCTTCGCAAACTTCTTATTTAACAGGAAATGAAATTATCTGAATTCAACCCATTTTCCAAACAATGTACTTAAAATTTTAATTAAAATATTCCGTTAGCCAATATTTTAGCTGCGATGCCAATTAAAATCGCGGTTATTCACTCTTATAGCGTGTTTTTAAGCAGGGCGAAATAATTTATATGTCTGTCGGTCGCGTTGGCGTCGGACGTGCGCGATTTCTTTGCTCATTCGCGCAGGTTTTATCTCACGGCCGCACGCTATGCACAGGATCTCTCACTGGCTGCCACCGCCAGACCGCTTGGAGAACTTTTGATTGGCGCAACAAGAAACGTGCACACGGCGCGGCAAGCACGAGCGTGTTCCGCAATTGCAATCAAACCGAAATAATTTGATTTGCTCCGGCATCGTGCAGCAAGCGAGTGTGTCTATCTCCCACAAGCTGCTAATGCACGTCGGCAAATATCTTTATTATTTCAGAAGTTGATACAATATATTATATATTAGCTGCTGCGAATGGCGGCGGCGTTTTCTGATAAATTTGATTTGTTGATTTTATTTTTTGTATGTGTTTTAGCCGATAGAAAAGTAGTACAATTGCAGGATTGAATTCAGATATAGTTTTTATGCAACTATTTATTAGTTTCATTTGTTGAGGTGCCAATAAAGTGTTTTGAAATCTTTTTCTTGGGAATAATATAAAATATATGGCCGAACGTATTATTATCGATATTCGAAATGATTTAGGCTATATAATAAAATTTATTATTTATTGTGTTGAAATGCAGCGTTTTTCAGCAAAGAAATTGTATTTGCAATTTCATAAATATGGACCTCAATTTATGAGCTTTCTTATTTTCAAAAAAGAAATCGCATGATTCATGATGATTAGGTCATGTTTTGAAATATAGTAATTGACAGAATAAATTCAGGAAGGTACTTCATTTTCCAGTTAAAAAAAAGTGTTTTGGAAACGTTAATTAATGCCTAAACTATTCAAGACTATTCAAAACATCAAGTCGGTATTATTTAGTATTGTTTAGTCGGTAGTATTTTCGAAGTTATCGCTCATAAAGCTCACATAAAAATATATTGTATAACCAGCATGCATTGTTTACGAGTATGACAAATTGTGGCTCGATCCGAAAACGAGTGCTACAAGTCACCCGAGTAAACAATGTGCATTGTGCATGCCACAGCATAATTTTTGTTACACCGCAGACTATTATAAGTGAAAAAAATAATGAATAGATTTAGATTTCTGGTATTGGTGTGTCTGCCGTGAACATTATCAGGTTACGCGCAGACGCATCATCGTGCGCTAGGACACTACTATGAACACATTATATAGTTTGCATGTCTGTTTCCAGTACCGTTATGATCAGCTTTCAATTTAAAACAGTATAAATAACACGCAATTGTAACTATTCCTTCAGATTGCTCCAATTCATATTCCAGCCAATTTTACAAATTTTGCAACAACGTTTTGGGTTTTCGCTTTTGATCACACTTAAGAACACTAGAGTGTACACGGTTGAGTAACTCAGAAACGAGACAATTCTTCAAATCGAATCATTTTTTATCTAAAATATATATTTTTTAATGTGAAAAATTGCACTGTAATTATGAATTACAATTTTAATTGTAATAATTTATGAAAATTTACGAACATTGAATTATAATACCTGAAAATATGTCGTGAAAATATTTTGTTTACATTGTAAAGGAGGTAAATGATTATGTTTTAAGAAAATAATCTTTCCATATTTTAACAACCATATTAACTACTTGTATATTTACAAACTAAAAGAGATTCTTGCATAATTCTAAAGTTTTCAGATATAAACCACGGGTGTAATCTCATATAAACTAATAAGTAAGCTTTAGACTGCATTACTTTCAATCCCCCTATTGCACATATAGGTTGCTTGAATATCACAACGTGGGAAATCTATCCACTGTCCTCGTATCTAGCTTTATGTGCGTCATTTGCCTAAGAATGTTTTTGCGTGGCATTCGCACGGGAGCGGTTAATTTACGGCCCCGCGCACGCCAGTTTACAAACAACTTTTGCCGTAGCCAAAGTGGCGGAGGCGCCGCAGACAGACTGGGTCGGGCGAATTAAACTTGCAGCACACGCGCACACTGGTGCTCGCGGTGGCGGCAGTGGCAGCAGCGTCTCCGAATCGGATAATTTTCAATGATAACAATACACGTTGCGACGCTCCCATGCTCCCATCGGTGAAATTTACAACCATGTTGCTGCACCACAACCTACCCATTCCCAAAAAGTGAAATGATAAAATGGTATTAATGTACCTAGTGGACAACACGTGTTATGGTCATAAAATTTCATATATAAAGAACAATTAAACCAGAAGGAGTAATTCACGATTTATTAAAAGTCATTAAGGTGGTTTACACGAATATCCAAGGAATCCTTCTATATGAATATACTCATTAGAGAACACGTATTCTAGTCATAAGATTTCATATAAAAAGGAGGAAACTAATTTGAAGACTGACAAACATGATGAAAATGAACTTGATAGTAACTAAATATTTTTGTCATATGAATCACGCGTATATTTTAGTAAATATTCGTTTAATCTACGTCCGTCAGATTTTCTTATAACAAATAGTGAAATTCGGTTATAGAACGTGCGACAAATAGAAAAGAACTGACCTGACGAAGTCATAAACCTTTTAATAAATATCAACGCGTTTTAAAGAATGTTAATAGTGCACATTATGAGCATACGTCATTCATGAACGCGCATTTTGTAGTTTTCCCCTAAACCGGAAAAAACCATGTGCAACGGGCGGAAAATGCGTCGGAAAAGTGCGGGCAATATGGAGAGAGTGTCGCTGGCACATATTGCTCGCGTCGAAGGAAAACCGTGGCGCACGCGGCATTCTAAACACGCCGAAACAGTAAATCATCGCCGCTTAATTATATATCGTGTTCGCGTGGCGGCAACAACGTCGGGGTTGGGAGTTGAGCGATGAAGCAGCTCCCTCTGTGGGTGGGTAGTGGTCGCCTAACCGACAAACAGTCGGCACCCGAACCACACTAGCACCAGTTTGCGTCCCGCCACTGTAGTACCCAGGCACAACCGGCCCCCATGAACACACTCTCGCATAGTTTTTGTTTTTGCTGCGTGACGGCCGTCGCGCGAAAAAGCGTTCGCATTTACATAAATTTCCAATTACACAGCGTGTTATTACGTATGACTAAGTACAACTGTAACGCACACTTTTTTCTGCTTGTAATTTTATAGATTAACATAATAAACGAGGTGCTTTTAAAGCTGCGCGCTGAAAAATCGGATATATCAAGTTTGTAAAAGGTATAAATATGAGGAGGAACTGAAGACAGCGCTGGGAAATGCGGAAGCCATCTTCAGACTAGTTTCCCGCCATTTATAATCGGTTAATGTGGTGATTAATCAAGCTTTAAGATCGACTGATGGTCGAGAGGCTGTGCGAGAGGAGTGGATCGGCGCGTTGGCTTTTTTGGCAGTTGAGAAATAAAAACAAAAAATTGAATGCTGTGAAATTAATTGTAAACAGCGCCGAGGCGAAATTAATTAGCGTTTTTTTTTAATGTTCCATTTTAAGCAGCATTTCCATTTCTTCCTGTTCATATTTTTCTTTAGGTTGCGAATAGTTAACACAAAATGGATTTTGCAGCTTTACTTTTAAATTATTTATCATTGGTGGAATTTAGAGTTTTTTAACATTAGAATGCAGAGAGGTAAGTTAGGCTATAAATTAGGTGAGATGACCGAACTGGTCTAAGAACCAGGTTTCAAGAGTTTTACTTTGACTCTCTCACCTAAAAATAATAAGAAGGCAATATCGTGAGAGAGTAACAGCATTACGATGCAGTTATCTTTGATGATGTGGTCGGAAACATTTTAGGTCGGAAGAGCCAACAGTTTATAAAGTTTAAGTTTAAAAGTGGCACAAATTTCGTAATTTTCCAGGTTGGAGACTTATCAAAATTGAAATTCCCTTGAGAAGGATCCTTTAAGAGAAACCCTTAGGCATCTAAAGAGCTTCAGTACCCCTAGCGGGAACCCTTATCTATACTTTCTAGTATTCTTCAAGTTCTTCAAGTGTGTTAGTTGAAAAATTTAAAAACGATATCATCTAAAAATACATAGGCAAACACAATGGTCAACAATAATAATTCGAGATATCCTTCCTTTGAGTTGGATCAATTTTGTTCCTTGGGTCCCCTTCGTTTGGGTTGAGCCAATATTAGAATAGTTAATAGTAGAGCCACAGTCATGCAGTCTTAGACCTGAATTGTGATACATATTTATGTTTCCAAATTGACAAAAGTTAAATAGTTGCCTTCGCATTTTGATCTGAAAAGAATATAATACATACTGACACTAAATAGCAAATTAGAAACATGTGCTTCACGTAGGCATCCCCATCAAGGGATCGGACGCCATTCCTTTTGCACATCACTTATTCACGTTTTGGCCACCGATTAAACTCGGCACCGAAATTAATATTAAACAGTCCATTAAGTTGATTGTTAGCGCCGATTCACGGTTGCACTCGGCGTTCAGCTCATGTGCAAGTCAAACCGTACCCAAATATGCCTTCATTAAAATACATACTTATTAATATTAATTATGCAAGCGCGTTTAATTTATGCAACCAAATTTGAAGGGAAACTGGTTGTGTTGCATATATTACACTCTACTGTTCACCCGATGTGTTTTCTAATAGTTTTAATGATGTCTGTTATTTGAGTTTATCCTTTTTTGCAGTTGGTGAGTACTTTTACCCGCGTGCCGCGCGCGTTTCTGCCGCCTCCCTGGGCGCATATGAAACCCGTGTAGGTAAGCAGTTATGCGCATACGGACGTGTGGTGTGCACGTTTCACCCGTGCTTTTCTACATGAAACGATCGTCGCCTGGCTACTGATTACGTTAATTAAACCTGGAAGACGACTGCGGGCACGTCGTTACCGTGCGGAACTCAGCGGGAGTGCAAATGACGGAAGTCATTTCCAGCTTTCTTTATTTATATTAAATTCCGTTCCATACCAGACGTTCTCAAACTAGTTGATTCGCTAGAAGCATATAATATGGCGAGCAACATGCATTACATGTTTTAGTTTCAATTTACTTTTAACAATCTCCATGCGAGAACAACAAAAGTAAGATAGCACGGTGTTGCCATAAATTCTAGAGGTTTAATTTTGATGTTCTGATTACTTGTTTTGTAGGAAAAACTGAATCCCTACGAAAAGTTAATTAAAACAATTCTATCCAATTTATCGAAAAATATGTAATTTTTGTTTAAATTTCACTACTGTCGCCCGCTCTGAGAGGGATAACAAACGTAATGGTAACACGGCTCACCTGAAGTATACCAATTTAATTCCATCCTTGAAATCTACTAGTTTAATTCTAATCCGGTAATTACATGCCCTCTTAGAAAAACGAAATCAGTGTTCCGTGGAAGGTTAATTAAACAAAGTCTGGCCAAACTGTGAGAACGACAAAGTCGTGATCAAATTGATCGCAATTGCAATGGACGTCTGGGCGTGTGGTTCGGGGGATGAGAGACAATGGGATGACCGCATGCATCCTTGAATGCGTGTAATACCGACAAGGCTAATGGTTATACTCAAACTAGCTCAAAGCGGTCGCCGGCGCCCGATGAGATGCAATCCATATCCCTGACGATCGCGTCGAGAACACGGTGCGGCAATGGCAGATAGCAGATTGTAGATCGCCACCGCCTCACTTGACCAGCCTCTGGGCACCGTACACACGTTCGTGTTAATGTCTATTCACCTCCCTTCCTTCGCCACCCACTTCCCCAGACTCATCACAGTAGGGTGCCGAAACACTTTACATGCTTTGCATTCCGACATCACATTCCTACTCATCACTCCTTGTTAATCACCCTTGTTATGTGGTGATCTCGGTTTCTTGTCGGTGGTAATGTTACATATTACTGTTTGGTTAGACTATTAGCTATTTTTTTCTTAATTAATTCCCCAAGAATTTGAGAAAAAAAAAGTAATCGCTATATCGGGGTTATTGTGCTGACCAGGTCAGGTTATCTCCCGATTAACATGAGTCCTGTCACGGCATCCGCCTGCAACCAATTATACTTGTGTCCCCTTTAGAAATTAGAGCAACCAGTAGAGTTTAAGCTAGGTTGGATAAAGCAAGAACAAAGAAAGTGATTCTAATTTACTTCAGGAAAGTTTGATTTCTCTTGCAACCTCCCAAATTAAGTTAGATTCCAATTGGTAATATATAACAACTCAAATCGCGGCATGTGCAAAATGTTGAACTTTTCTATAGACGAAATTGCTGCACGTCGCTGTTTTATCTCTTCCATTTTTCTCGTCTCCCCGTCGGAGTGTTTTCCTCACTGGCGCGAACAACGTTTTCCCAGATTTATACGTTGTTTTCCTTACACTTTGACCACCTACTCGGCTGGAGCGGATTCGATAGCGCACGCGCATCAACCGTGATTTTTTGACGTTCAATTCCGACTGTTATCGGACGCACCAGAATGCCAACTTCCGTAACTTTTTTCTTGTTTTCTCGCCACGCCGAACTCGACGCCGGCGACGATCAGTTGATGTCAGTGTACCATCAACCCCCAGCCACGTTGATTTGAACGACGTAAAATTGGCGTCTTCTGATATCCGAGCATCGAAGGTAATGACGACGGACGTGGCCTGGCTTTCGGTCATCGTTATAATCCTGGTATAGTGGAGCGCATAGTTTTCCTCGGACTCCCTCTCACCTTTCGTTATTATTTTCAACCAGCGCGAACTGCGAAAGAATGCTCACACTTAGTTCGGGCAAAATAAATGCGTGGGGCGTGCGATGCGAAGGCAGGAAGGAAAATAATAGGAAAGCAATATAGGAGAAAATATGTCGGGCTGTTTGGGGGTAGAGTTGGCGTTGTGAGTTTTCAGGGGAGTCGAGTGGAATGAGGAATGTGCGTTTTGATGGCCTTATTTCACTTTGATTTCGGCCAGAAACCTTTTTCGCTTCGAGCTTCTTGCGTGCGCTTCGTTAAACTGAATCTAATATTTCTATTATTTCCTCGAATATCTGGAAATGTTGTGTCTGTCTCGGTGTGTTATTGTGCTGACGACCTTTCACCCTTTTCATTCCTGGTGCATTGTTTCCTTAACCTTTAAATAACCTATAAATATCTTCTTATTTTCATTATTGTCTCTTAATTTATCAATGTCATAAAGATATTTTATTGCCTTTTCTTATAAACCTTTTTAATATATTTTTCGGAAATTGAGAAGACTCAAAATGTATAGATATGTTATCTATAGTGATTATATAGTGATAGTGATTCTACCCAATTTCGAAACAAAATAATTCAACTCAAAATAACGTACCTTTCAGGTGAACTTATACATATACTTCACTGAACTTCAATAAATAAAATGTAAATGCGGGCCTAATTGAATTAAAATTAACGCAGATTCTCAGATTATTTGCAAATGGAAATTGTAAATGTATTCAGAAATCAATCCAATACAACGCAACCCAAATACCACCGTTTGGAGCAGACGCAAAAGTCAAGACCAGCTAAATTCCGAAACTCGATTAAATGGCACGTAATGAATTTCAGTATTCCACCATATTTCCCAACCCCCCTACCTCCAAATCGGGGCCGCAATAATTTCACCGCAGCATCTTAAAAAACGTACCCGCAGGATTATTCAAGCGTTAACGTAATCCCTCATCATTGTCGACTGCTCCGCCCAACGCAACCGCGCCAGGCGCATAAAACGCCGATAATAAATATTTCATCCGCCCTTCATCATCTCATCGGCGCGGTTTACTTATCCTGCTGGCAGTTAGCGCGTATTGTTAACCACGACCGGAATTTATCGAAATCAATAACCGCGCGAATATTTACAGAAACGTTCAATATGCGAGGGCAGGCTTTTTTCGCAAAATAGTTTGAGAACTGCCGACATATTGCCCAAGTTTACCCTATTAATAATTTCGTATTTCCCACTACATCTCGGCCTAAAATTTATTAAACAACTGGAACTAATCTACGATAAAGTTTTAATCAAAATTGTCGAAAGATTAAATCCGCATTTCGGCTATATTCAACGCTACCAAGATTCAGCGATTAAACGAAACTTCAGCGCGATTACGCCCTTACGATAATTGCATCTACACAGACTACATGTTTCTATATTAGCAATTTAATATTTGATTAGGCCCCAAAGTGCACAATACATGTTTTATTTCGGTTCATAGTTTATACTAGCGCGTGCCTAGTTTGCGGATGTGTTTTGACAAAACTTAATAAGGGACAATGCGCCGCGTCCTCGGGTGCTTCAATAAGCGGTATTTATTTATTTATTTACGGCTTATTCGAAGTCGTATATTGTCCTCGTGTCCTGGTTGTGCGTTGTTTGCCTATATACCAGCGGTGGCATGGCAGTTTGCCGGTGAATGCGACACTTGGAAATGAATTTCGTCGCGTGTGGAATTGCCGTATTGTCGAATCGTCGTCGTTTTGTATTGTTGTTGTTGTTTTGTTGTTGGTGCGCTGGTGCGTGTGCCGCTGTGTATTCTTCGGCCATTGTGGCGGTCGCCGCTTTTCCCAACTTTCGGCTTTTAGGTGCAAATGTGCCGCGTTTTCCCGCGAGGGGCCTCGAGCGCGTGAATAGTTGGAGAATTGCGCTGGAATTTCATATTCCAAAGTCGATAAAACAAATGAAAGCGGGCACGGCAGGCGATAAAATATGAATTATTGCCACCAAAGCGGCTCGTCTACGCCGCGAAACTTGTTTGTGAATCGCTTTTACTCGTTTCAGGCTTGTGTATCACCGGTTGCATATGTTTTTTCGTGTTTATCTAACCTTAATCCGTATAGAAATTGATTTTTATTTGTCTCTTTTGCTTTTAACTCCGTATTTTCACAGACATTTTCATTTTTCCCTGGTAGTATTAGTTTATTGTTAGGTTAAGTTAAGACTCTGTATTTTTTTTAGTTTATATTTATATGTATATCATGTAATTAAATATGAAATTTTAAGATTCAACGCCATATTTTCTTTGAAAACTTCTTCCTAATAATGTGGACCTCATCCTGACTCTGTTCCTTTCTCATTTGTTTTAACTTAGCCATATCTTAGCTATCTTTAAATTTACATAGCTTAGAGAAGAAACGTAGTAAAAAGGAACATGCTAGAGCGTGGAAAATGAAATTCGCCGCTAACTGGCAGACAGTTGAACACCCTTTCTAGCCGGAGCGTTTATTAAGCGTTTATTCCATTTTCGTCGCGGGCGTATGCATTATTAGCTACAACGAGGGTTAAAGAGCTCAATTATCCACGCAAATTGGTTATCAGCTCGGATTCGATTCTCTGTCCTCTCCGCGAACCAGCTCACTTGCACACATCTGCACATTTCCGCCCCGAAATACCTCGTCTTCTTTCATTTTCCCCGCACCATCAGCTGACGTCTGCGAAAAGCGGTAACCCTTTTGTGTGAGCGCTCCCTCGCCTGCCTTCAGTCTCACCTACACACGCTGCATACGCCGTTTGATGTCTACCACTAAAGCGCACTTAGCAAAACCGTCCGAAGCTGTGCACAAACCAACAAAAAAGAGCAATAATTGAAGGAAACCCAACAAACCGTTGCTTGTTGATTATTGATTTCGCTTTGAGGTGATTACGATGATTGCGTAGCGTAACGCCTTAATGACCACGCCACACCGGCCGGCCGATGGTGGCGAATGCGAATCGAGGGGTTGCGTTACTAATGGCGCCCGAGTTGAATTAACCGCCAATAAGTCAAGGAATTAATCAATAAAACGAGCGATAATTAATGCGCTCGATGGATATGTGTGTGCGTGGTGGATATGCGTCCACTGCGTTTCAATTTCGAGGGATACGGTGGCGAAATGTTCTGCGGTGTGTTTGGCATGCGTGAGAGGCAGGGTGGATAGAGTAGTGGTGCAATCGCGGAGCGCTCGGTGGTGGCGATGGCGGTTGATACTATTGTTGCGGGACCGGCGAGTGCAACGCGAACGCATAACTCACGGAGACCAGTTCGTCGTCGTCGAGCAAACCGCCACCGCCCGCCACCCGTAAATTCGACAACGAGCGCAGTACATTGCCGCAAACATCGCTGTTAATTGATTTGCATTATGCGCACTTAGGATTTGATATTCGGGTTAGTTCTCTTATGTGGTTTTATTTTCTGCGATTCGATGATATTAGATTTGGATTGGTTAATTCTTTACGAGTATTTACATCACTATATATTAGATTTCAATTGAATTTAATTTAAGGTGTAAAAAATTAAATAAAGATAAATTCAGTGACTGTGAACTTCAATAAAATTGCATAGAGAGGAGAATAGTATATAGCAATACAAGTGAGGAAATAGCGATTTTGGGCACGCTGTTATTAGAAACAAGAGTGCCGCTGGCGGAAAGTGCGTCCAATAGACGTTTTCACACATCACAACCATTGAAAGCGGCGCCCAAAACTCCTTACAATTAGCATCCGGCAGGTGGGCTAAATCACTCAAACAAATGCTTCATTGTAATCCCCGCTGGTCAGGCTCACATATATTTATTTCAAAAAGCGGACAAGAATTCACAGAAATGTGATTCAGTATCGTCGGTGCAGCGACATTGACAGGAACTCAAGAATACTGCTCCAATGTGAGAAAGACAGGTAGAAGACTGACAACACCCGCAGTTATGTGGTACTATGAACACATTTCCTTGCTGACTAGCCTAGAATTACGTGTTCTACCTGTACTGTTATTAACCCTCGCAGGTTAAGTATGCCATTTCTTACACAAAATTCGGAAAATACTTAAATGGTTTATACATTTTGTTAAAATACCTGGTCCATTTATGTCAAAATTATATAATTGGTAGTTAATGTTGCAAATTGTGTCGTTTTTTCAATTCCCAACCGTACAATCTTTAATTATATTAAATAAATTTAATTATAATATTTTTCGGCATACAATCCAATCCATTCCATTCCATTTTGTTCCATTAAAATTTGAACAATATATTCTACATTCGAAACTACTCTCAAATAATTTGTTATTTTTTATAACAAATGTCATGTCATGTTTTAAATATCAGCCTGCCATCCCCAAACACCGGAATGTATTTAAACCAAAAATTGCGAGAAAATAATTGCGAAAATTTGTATATCAGTATTCCAGTCAATTGTCACCGATAACCTATCGCACATACGCGCACTTTAGCCTAGGTTACACCCGGCAACTATACATCGACACTCTATGCGTCCGTAGAGTGTGAAAATCCCTGCGTTTGCCGAAAACGTGATGATCGAACCTCTCGCATCTGCTGGCCTGCTGACGGTCCACGCCCGCCTCCTCTTGCTCCGCTGCTGACTCGCGAACGTGCGAATTCAACACGCGTTTCGACACGTAGCATAAAACCCGCCCGCCTCGTTTTGATTGATTGATGCGCGTATAATCCCACGCACCCAAGTCTAGTTCTAGCTCTAGTTTTGGAACACGTCACCCGACGGTAGTTGTCATCATAGGTTTCATCCTGCGCAACACTATTCAGAATGCTCTCGTTGTTTGGCTGTTCATTTGTTATTCATCTACGGAGACTGCGAAGTAATCAATATTAATATTTGTTGACTGTGATGCCTTGGTGACGTTTGGCATGTGATAGTCAATGGCATTGTACGGAATTAATTTGGGAGTTTAAGAGGAATGAAGCGTCACAACTATGCAGCATGTACAATATATTGAGAATATTAATATTTGAAATTATTCCGAATCAATTATTATTTATAACATACTTATACTTTTGAAATTAAATGTTTCCGACATATTTCATCAAAATCAGGACCCTAAGAGATTTTCTTCAAGTTGAAAGTGAACATATTCAGACTAAAATCTTTCGTAACACGACTAAATTGTATTTCGTAAGAAAAAAACAACTTTGAATTATCGTAGACGAACGTCCATCGACAGTACGTCGATTTTTCTTGCCTTTTTCTCACCATGCCACCCTGCGCGCAGAAAATCACTAAAAATCTATGCGTGGCAAAAGCTCTCCGGCAGCAAAGGACGTTTGAAAGCGGACGGCACAACGAAACGAAGATTTACACGTAGTTGATGTATTACACCTTGATGGTTTCCTTCACCTTAAATTCTTTACTAGTCCTGCAGGGCGTGCGTCCACGCCCGGCCCGAAAAGGAGCAAACCGGTGCGAACTATCGTGGGGCAAGAAAAAAAGCGATCGTTTTTGAGTTTCGCCAGCGTTTCGTACACATGTCCGCTGCCCTTGGTCGTTCATGAATATATCCCTTGCATGATGGTCGATGCATTCACCCGCAACGCTTCGTTCGTCGGCCCAAAAGTGGCGCAGGAACGTTGAGGGATGTGCGCTGGTGGAGGCGCCGGTGAATGCTTGAAAAATGTCTGGGGACGTTAACCGCATGCAGGCTCATGTTGCATTCAGGCGGTTATATCGCTTCCTTTCGCCTTTTTTCTCCTGATTTCTAGCCCTCAAGAACCGGATAGATGTAGATTGGGGCAGGGAGAAACCCAGAATTGTGTAGAACTAGTCGAAAACGTCCTAGAAACGACGCTGACGAACTAGGGCATATATTTCATTCTTTTTAAATCAACAATAGAACGTAAACTTAAAATAAATCATAACTACTCTGAAGAAATAAAAATCATCGCAGCATCGTTTTAGAATATTTATCATAATCTTCAAAGGAGTGCATATCCACAGACCATCCTGAGTACTTACTTTTTTCATCTCTTCCTCGCTTGTTATCCCACTCAGCACCTCATAGCATTCCGCCACCAAGTCGACATTTTTTTTTGTTTTACGACCCACCAACCGTCTTCAGTGCAGACCAGATTATTTTTCTCGACAGATCATCAAAAATAAAATAAAACAGGCGACAGTAAAACGTAAAATAAACCAAGACTCTTCTGGAATAACGCGAGTGTTTGAAATAACGAGTTTTACTTCTGTACTTTTGCACGTACTTTTCTGTTTCGATGGTTGCGGCGATGAGGTTGGTGTGCCGGTAGTTTTTCCCTGGTTATTATTGTCGAAAGACAATGCGAGGTTTTTTAAGAAGAAAAAATACGCAACAGCGTTGGATGCTTTCATGCTTGGCATACTTGGGTTGGGGGCAACGCGAGGCTAAAATATCTTTTAATTAAAATAATGTTTGAAAGGAATTTCTTTTAGGGATATACAACGAGAGGAGAACGTTTTATGTTGATAATGTTTTTCGTAGGTTATGAGATTGTGTTAGATTTGTTATTTTAGGTCATGTTTTTATTTGTTTAGGTTCTTGGTCTTTTGATTATATTCCTTTTACATTATATTCCTTTGTCCGTATTCCGCACGTTTGGTTAAGTATATGGTTTGTAGATCCTATATTTGGTTATATTTTTCAGACTTGTTTGCGGTGTACCTCAATTATGAAAAGAGCAATGGGTGCCAGTACCAATCAGAGCACATCCAAATGGATTATATTGATGTTCTGATCTCTATGGAACATCTTCTCTTGCCAAAATGATTTCTGTGCGGGCATAGATCAAATATCTATGGATTATCATGACTTACCTCGAACACTTTTATTGAATAATGTCAAATAAGTAGTCAGAAACCTGATAAATAAGAATCAAGTAGCGATGTTTCCAACTACACTTTTAATATGCAATGATCCTAACATTTGGCGAATATTCCCTCAGGCCTCTTACAAGGATCATATCAATTTTTAAAGATTTAATTTGTAAATATTTAATTTTTTATGATAATCTGTTTGCGAATCTGAGTGTTTTACTTAATTTGGAATATCTTTTTTAATCAAGTGAAACCTGGTACTAATAGAAAATCACGGGGCCACCCAATTTCCCGGTAGGGACAGATTTACTTTAAATACAAGTCAATGAAATGCAGCAACCCTGGAGGATAAATGGTTATTACGAGTTAATGCAATGAAATCAATAGTAAAACGAAGTTTCAAATTCCTGGATGTGTTTTAAGTCATGTTTTGTCGAAAAGCAAAGAAGAACTATATTTCTGTAATTATCAATTGCAATGTCTAATAAGCCTTTCCTGGGTCAACAAGAATTCTTCCTTCATACTATCCTATTAATATTTATGACCCCACCCAACAACAGAATTTGGTTTGAACTGCCTGCGACTATAGATATTTGGACTTTTCCACTATTAACCTTTAATATCAGTTTTACTACTGCGTTGTTACTACGGCAAGTTGGGGGAAGGACTAAACTTGTTTATTTAGCTGTTATTCCAAACATTTCGGTATAATTTTAACATAACATTACAGAGCTAGGTTACAAATGGTGGTTGTGTATTCTTCTCCTATATGCTGATTTCGACATTTCCACACATATCTAAACACGTATGCATGCGCGAACATTGTAAGCCCGAAGCATTTATCATTGTATGCAATGTCGTGCAACGTTGGCGGGCCAGGTTTACACTCATTGTACGCGTACGCAGCCGCGCGTCGTCAGAGGAATGCGCACGCCTTCCATCTTCATCCGTCGCCAGCCGCTCCTGCCGCCACAGGACGGGCCAAATAATGTCGACCCGGAAAACGCCATCAATGCCCGGCACGGCGAACGCGCGCGTTCAGGTCGTGTTTCGACGTTTCTTTCATCATCTGAAACACGGCCCGAAAACGAGCAAAGCGCGTAACAAGGCAAGGCGCATTTCAGCACTCGCTGAAATACGGACGTTGAACGAAAATATTCAATAGCAAAGCGAAAACCGGAAAAATATACAAAAGTACACTCAGCGCAAGAGTTAGCGAGGCGATGCACAAAGGCAAACGCTTCGCGGGAATGCCAAGCGTGCATATTAAACACACACCAATGCAGCGTCCGGAATCGTATGTTGTTTGAATATGATTACAAAAAGAATCTGGGCATAAACGTCGAAGGGCGCCATCGTACACATTAAGGGATTGCCCGTCGATGCGACAATGATATTTTTATGCAAGCACGTAAGCTGAACATCCGCGTCGGCAACTTAATGAAATTGCTGTCGTGCAGAATGCAATTTCGCATCATAGCCGTGGCGTTCAGCGATAGAGTTCATAAGACCGGAAATGCACATGAACCTCCTGCCTATTACTAACGCTATCTATATTTAGCATTACATTGAGGAAAAGTTTGCAACCGAATATAGTGCGCAATAAGTTGCGTTGCATGCCTACAAAAGCGGATGGTTGATTGTGTTTCATATTTTATTCGCGTGCACATCCCTGCTACAGTGCTGTGTGAGGAAAAATCACAAGTTGGGAAACTCTCGAGCACGTGTCGCCGACGCGGCACGTAACAAGCGCCGCCGCTACCGACGTGGCCTCGGCGATATTTCAAAAATTATGCAACCTGCGCGCCACCAGACGGGATGTAAGTGTATGTATGCCGGCTGCAGTGACACGCCTGCGACTTGCCGCGCACAAACAACCAGGGCACCACTGCAAACGTCGCAAAAATTGCGGATATTTCGCTGGCAGAGCGTACAAATTAAGTTTCATTCAATTAGTATGCCGTCCGGGTGACCGCACAATGCTCTGTACAACCGGGAAATGGAAAAATAATCTTTTACAAAGTTAGAATAATTAGGTAGACGTATTTGTAAAAAGTGCGCGACATCAATTTGTGTTTTATTATGACTCATAAATGATCAGTAAAGTTGCTAAGGATGTATCGCTAAGGGATATTACCTGCAAGATGATGATTAATGGTTATATGACTACAGCAATATTCCTTTTAACTTTTCGCAGAGTTTGTCGTGTAAAATGACAATCACCCAGGTCATTCCTCATTCCTTTTTCCTTTAATAGTATTAATTGCATATTGTCACTCTGTTCTTCGTGCTGCTCAGGGGCAGCTATAGAGATGATATATTCTTATGAAGAGTATACCTTTTGCATGTAAGATTTGGATTGGGCTCTAAATCGAGAAAAATGGCCTATTTAACTCTGCAGGTTATTGGACAAGAGTTTCAGAATATAAAGGCCTTCAGAAGACAGAGAAGTCATTACCGTAACTCCTGCCTGCTTCCTTCAGTACTATAATTGGCATACCTAAATACCTAGTCTGTAATTTCAATTATTTCATTGTTCCGTAGGCGTTATGCTTATTAATAAGATGATTTCATTAATAGTACTCCTCTCCTATTGATATTATACATGGCTCTGTAGTTTCTATTTACAAAATATTGCAAGAAACTGTAATTGGGGTCTGGTTACAGAAGTTTGTACATTTAATCGCGACACGTCTTTCCCGTTATTTCCTACCGCAACTCTTTAGCTGCTCGTCTGCATGCCGACAAGTTGATTGTAATCGTAATCCTGCGATGCGTACGCTTGCCATGCATTTGTCGTCTGTTGCTTTGCGTGTGCCTGCGGCGTGGAAAACGTCGGCGCCAATGTTCTACGCGTACATCAACGACGGTACTCGAGTGCGACGAAGAATTAAAGCTCCTCCTGCGAGATGATGGCAAATGCCTGCGAACGTGCTGCCTTAATGAAGGCGCACACAGCAGCCACGTGCTTGAATGATTCAGATATCAAGGGATTCCGAGAGCTTTCGTAGCTCCTGCAAGCGCATTCCCAAACCGCAAGCGCTTTTCAAGCTAAAAGACTTTGTACATCGATAATTACGTTTTGCCAAGAGTATACAATTTTAAACAATGCAAAAACACCAAAAAACTGCTTCGCATCCAATCAATAAAAAGCGGAAAAGATTAATAAAACTGTGAAAATGCCAAGAATAATGGAATATTCATAAATTCGTATATTTTCACTTTTTATGTTCCATAATAATGCGATATTATATTTTTAATGTTATGTAGGCAACGCAACGGTCTCCGCAATTAATACTTACATTTACTTAGTTTTTGAAAAGTGTTATCTCGGAATTTAAGTGAGGAAACGCTGAAATTAATTATTAACATTAATTATGTGTTCTTGGTGGCGACGCATTTTGTTTTCGATTACGTTGCGTTGCGTTGCCCAGCGTACTTCTTTTTGTCTTAATTATGTATTGTCGCCTATTTAATGCTTGGCATTTTGTTAATTAATTATCGCCAAAGTACGTCGAAGGCAAGCGTTCATTACACAAACAATGCGCACAATATCTGAAAATCTACAACATAATAATCATAATAGCGCTTTATAAAAGAAGTAGTCATAATTCGGCGTTTACAACGCCAACGTCGAAAAGTGTGCCACCCAACATACACTCATACTAAAAAACTTCCTCGTGTGCACCCGGTCTGCATATGTACAATGTGAAATTAAAGTTATTACACGTTTTACACCCTGGAAGCAAAATGCTAAACATTTCTAATTACATTTTATGGTTTTAGGGTTTCGGGTTTAATATTCTACCATCATAATCTTCAAATTATAATAAGTGTCCCGCTTTCATCTGGATTTTTAAGCTCTTGTGAAATATGGTAGATAGGAATAGATTATAGAGATATTCTAGGTTCTAGTTTTTTGGAACTTTCGAGTTTCAACATTTCATGCTTAAATTTATTGCAGAGGGTCACGGACAGACTGCAGGAGGAATTTTGAGATCTCACTGCCTTGCGACGTGCGAGGTGGCGTCCTGCCGGCTAGGTAAAGGACACGGGTTTCACTCGCATGCACACGCGACGCGAATTAATGCCGCATTAAAGTTTACGAGGGGCACTTTGGCCCTCTCGCTGCCACACTCATCGTGGCACTCGAAAGTTGCCGTGGAATATCACCCAGCCGCGCCCGCACACCTTTCATCTCATCACTGTACTTTTCAGCGGGCGAGAATAGCGCAAACACCGCCCATACGAAAGGAGAAGAAAGTATGCAACACACATGCCTGTCGCTGTGAAAATTGAGCATTCACGTTTCGGCGAATATCATTTGAATACGCCCCGAGTATTTCGGATGCGTTGCCTGAAGGTTTATTATAAACGCACGGATATGCAAATGAAGTGTCGTGTGTTCGTGGTTTGGTCGTGGGGCATGCAGGGGGCGTGTTAGTTTAGGCATGCCATTATCCACCCACAGTATTTTGGGTTGCCGCGCCGCAGACGCTTGCAAGTGCCGAAAGGGTCATTGGAATGTCCGCTCATTAAAGTGGAAGACACTCGTTTCGGTGTAGGAGGCGATGGTGTCGTGTATGAAGGTGGATCTACAGGACATCGCGTCGGACATCAGGCAGCACACGCAACACGCTTTTGATATGCGTCCCTTCGGGGAAGGCATTGCAATGGTGGTCGACTAGGGTAAACCCGTAAACCACATTCGTCATATTTCTAGACTTTTCGGAAGGTCGCTGTTTGATTTCAAACACTGCGACAGGTGTATTACAAGATGGAAATATGAATATTTAATGTGTGCTGTCGTATTTTACATATTTATGCGCGCAACTTGTTTTGCCAGGCAAGGATGGTTGTCAATTTTAAATCAATACATGTCATTTACCACCCTTAGGTTGCTTGGGTGGCTCCTTACAAGCATCAAAAACTCGTTTCCTTATCGTGTTGATCTTGCTCCATTCCGGCAAAGTGAAGCAGGATGAGGTTGGATGGTGTATGCAAGTCTTTATTCGGCGCACCGGAAGATGGCAGTGTTTTGACATTCATGGCGGGCGCATATTGAGTCGTAACTTGGCCGTATACACACAATAATGCATAAACAATGGCCCTAGGAGCTGTAGATGCATTGGCTCGGTTGGGGGATATTTGTGCACCTTTATAGGTTTGCACACGCCGTAAACTAACGCCGCTCGCAAATTTCGTCGTTTTACTCACAAACACGCCCATGCCGCGCCGTCGATGAATATGTCGTTTCACTGCTACCCGACGTGAATCTGCATCAGGCCAATCGTAAACGGTTTAATGGCGAAGCATTTTCTGTTTGTGTCCATTTTATAGGGCTATTTTTAGTGTAGGTACAAAAATATGATTGGGTAACAAAAAGGGGCGAGGGAGGACAGGAACGTTGAATTTGCGGAGGGTGTTAGGGAATATAGTGAAACAGTGTCAGTGGGTAACGGGTATAGGCATTGTTATCATATTACAATGATAAGCAGTGTTTTCAGCCTTTGTATAGTGGGGATCAGTTGAAACTTTTCGATTGAATCGATCTGCGATACCAAAAAATGTGGTAATTAAATTACCGTTGTTATGGCACAGTAAGTACATTGCTAAAACGTGAAATTCTTTGAAATCTATCTCAAGGGGATCCTTAGGGAAAATATCCTAATTCTGTGAATGAAATGGATACATTTAGATCAAACTAACATTATGATCTATATTTCAATGATCGTTGTACAATATAAATGATGGTTATATAAATTTGCACGAAATTTGATAAAATTAATTTTTCCATTCCTGTTGTCCTGTTGCACATTTCATTATCGATTTTGATTAATCAAATCATTCACATCCCCTGCTGTTCAAAACCGTACTGGTATATGGCAAGCCAGAGTCCGCAACGTGCGTCGTTGTCGTCATGCCCTGACATGTCCTGGCATAAACCGCGAGTGCTGCACCTTAGTTTTGACAGCAATCACTCCGATTCCAGAAAACTTAATCTACTCATTATTATATAATAGCCATAGAAAAAGTATAGTGAATAACTTATATGAAATGCTCTTTACTATAGAATGATTAGATGGGAATCACAGGGTTAAATCAACTAATAGTTTTGGACACTTAATTAATCTAAAAAAATGGGTACGGTACAGGTTAATATGAGCAAATATGTATACTCAAAATAAGAATAATAATTTAAGTAAAATCTGAATTAAATTCCGCAAACATATCAAATTGTTTACGTTTTGAGTTAAACGGAAAAAGTTTACACGACGACGAGGGATCAATGTCTATATATTTAGCCCCTGTGCCAGAGTGAAAGGACTCTGACGTTCAGTCCCGAAATTCGATTTAAAAAATTCCGTGCGAATTTTTAACGCTCAACTTTGCTTTCAAATATTTTCCTTCCAAGGGTATCCCGGTCTCGAATACACTGCTCTACAGGGGCCGTGTGACAAGTCGAAACAGGCTGGCAAAAGCAGCATGAGGATGAACCTCAAAAAACGCGAAAAATTCATCAACTTTTTTATGATGAATGAATAATTATGGGTGTCAGACGCGCTTCGCCCGTACGCCTTGTACGCGTCTTTAATTAACATTTCCGGCGATGGCCTGTCGCCGAAAAAGAATTTTAACTTAATTTCTAATAATATTTTACTGAATTAAATTTTAACTTCTTGCACTGTAAATCTACTTATGTTTCACGCCTTGAAAAACCCATGTCGTACATTGAAAATGTAAAAGTTGAGATGGACAATTTAATTTTTATTTCCTTCCAAATTTAAGAACAAATTAAATTGTCTTCTGCTAAATTAGAGGGTATTATTGCAGATTTCCTCATTTTCTCGTTTGAATTCATATGATTTCCGGAAAGAAAAGGAACAATATACATATATTCGTTGTAATTTACGAGTCATCAAGAAATAAACTACGAATATCCATCCGGTGGCGAGGAAAAAAGAAGAACTCAACGGAAAACGCTGGAGAGGAATGAGCCGCTTGCGTTTGATTAAGATTGATTACCACCGCGGCCGTGCGCGTTTTCCCATTGGATGGCGGCGCCGAGTGGAGGAAGGATGAAGCATCCTTGCGTTTAATTCGTTTAAGTGTTGCGCGAAGAAGCGGTGCGTGTCGTTTTGGATTACGGATTTGCTCCATTCTCAAGTTTTCACAGTGCACATATGTGTTTGGGGAGGGTTCAAATGTAAAGAAATAACTACGAATATGGATGGGAAAACTATGCGGTAACTGAGAGCACAAAGAGACGATGACGATAAGCGCACTCTAGAATCAGATTTCATCAATCTAATGTACTCACATTAGATTGATGAAATCTGATTCTAGAGTGGGCGATGGCATTGTTAGACAATATGCCTCTACTCACATATTGATAGTTGCTGTAGAAATTGCGATGGCATGTTGGTACAGTCGCGAAGCTGATCGCAAAGAATATTCACGATCCAAATGATTGAGTAGAATTTGCAGTTTGATGAAGATTGTTAGAATAGTAGACTTTTCTTAGACTGATTGTGAGACTCCTTTGAATATCTGTCTCTTCCGAAGTTGTTTTATTAAATAGTTTAGCAATTGATACTTTATTGACTATTTCCAATTTTTTGACCTGGTAATTGAAGTTAACACCCCATTAACAGAATGGGGAAGAACTGGCTCAAATGGCATTTCGTGAAAATTCATCTAAATCGAAATACCAATAATATTACTGACATAGATCCTTTATCATTGCTAATTTAAACTTGTAGCGATTTTCAAGGAAAAATCCATTCTAATTCTGCCCAAAAACAAAAACTATCAATCAAAAAACAAAATACTATGAAAAAGACTATACAATAACCATAACTAACATATTTGAGAGCAAGTATTTAGTAACAATTTTTCCTAGCTCATTCACCCAACTACTATTATGCAGTCGTATTTGAATATTCCCAGACTGGCTATCATTGACATATCAAAGAAGAACATGAAATCATTTCGCATAATTACCAACGCGCATTTGGTAGCGCGTTGGGCCGATGTCCCAAAGGTCGCCGGTTCGAACCCGGTCGGGGGCTTCAAATTTTCTCTTTCCGTGTTAAAATTCAATTTCAATTTATTAATTTCTTGGAAAATTCATTAATTGTTTGTCATGTTTTTAAAGGCATAAAAAACGCGTTTGAAAATTTGTTGCAGATCAAAAATAAATTTTTAAAAATAAGTACATACATTCCGAGTAAGGTTAAGTATATGAAATCTGTACATTGCATTTTAAGTAATTTCGCCTATTTACATCAAAATCAAAGTTTCCACCATATACATGAATCGAAATTAGATTAAATGCGTTCATGCAACTTTTACGAGCATCAACTTGCGTATTTCTTGCACTCGCCGTCGAGTGCAATCCTTATCGCGACACACATTCCCACTCACAAGAAGTGCATTTAATGGGAGCGCCAACCATTTCAATTTTCTTCGATTCGCAGGCGTTGCTAGAACGGCTCAGACTGCGCCGTTTTCCTGTCGCTGCCGCTGCGACGCTCTCTTCCGCTGTTGCCACGAGAAAAATCGCGGAAATCGCTGCAATCGTTGCCATTTGACGGCGATTTACGCTCGAACGACGCGCCACGTATTCATTCCGCCGTTCGCGTTTTGTCTTCTCGTGCACAAACGCTCCTCCTTTCCCCACCCCACACACAAACGATTCCGCTGCATCGCTGAA
The DNA here is from genome assembly GCA_027575185.1 of Mimaenictus wilsoni. Classification (NCBI taxonomy): domain Eukaryota; kingdom Metazoa; phylum Arthropoda; class Insecta; order Coleoptera; family Staphylinidae; genus Mimaenictus; species Mimaenictus wilsoni. Next base: position 32,928 of record JAODAC010029197.1, read on the forward strand.
AAATGATAAATTATTCATCGCATGAAGTAATGCCAGCGTCGCACCCTCGAATTACGTACGATTTTGGCGGATTACACATACCCGACGAGCTTGAACCGTCGCGTCGTTTCATTGTTTTATTCTCTATAAACTCCTTTCGCCGAGCATTGGCTTTTATATACATTAATTCTTTTGCTTTTAGCTGGTGATATTAGATATGTATCAATTTCAAGGGGTTGTATAATATTCATCATGTCCTTTGTCCTCCGGTCCTTTGCCATCCGAACGCGTTGGATTTAGGACGGCCGCGTCTATCTTTATGTTTACGGTCGTTGGGGGTGTATGTTGTAGGTTTTATGTTTAATACACGAATGCTACACATTTGGGGTTTTGCCTGCACTCGAATGGTGCACACATGCGGGGTGTGAGGATGGCGCGTTTTATGTTACACGCTTTTTGCATGCACTTCCAATGACTATTAAAGCTTGCATATACCTAATGAAAATGTAAAACGACATGTATGTTTATGATTCATATTAATTATTATTACCTGCCACACGGCGTCACAATCATCGAATAGAAATGTAAAATTTTAAAATTAGTTAAAATTCTAAATATTCTAAGTATTAAAATTATATCTGAAAATTTATAACTGGTATAAAATATATGCGTTATTTGTGAAACAAGTATAACAAGCCATAACTTAAATGTTAAAATGTCGCTTCAAAAATAATTCTCTCGAATATACTCGTGTGTATTTGTTGCAATTGGATAATAAAAACAACATAAATCTATATCGTTAGTTATTATATAGTAAACATAATACACACTGCATAAAGTTAGCTTTATTTTTAAACGAATTGATATTTTTAGAATGCTCAATAATTCATTCGTAAATTATTCACTTATTTTTCTTGATACAATTTTCAAACAAATTAAAAACAAATTTTATTCATTTACCTCTTTGAAACGGTAAAGAAAAATTTAATAATGTACAATTATTATTACCAAAAACATTAATTAGGTTTTTAAAAGACAATACGTGGCTAAACTTTCATAAATATCTTCTTCTATTTGTTTAATTATGATTCTTGTCAACAACCATCTCTGAATCTGTAATTGACCCAACAAAAAATACACAGTATGTTTGAAAACGGAACGATAACGACGCGCATCAAATTTATTCACGTAATGTATGTTAAAATTACCGATAGCTTGATTTGAAACACCTGTGTAATAGTAATTATACCTCCCAGGTGAAATTTTTTAACCTTGATATAACTATTATGTACCACCTGAATATGGGCCACCTGAATATGCTCTGAATATGGACTGGGAATATTAATAATCAAAAGAGATATGATCTTTTTTGCGTCTTCGATTTTTTTACCTAAATTATACGTTTTCGGGAATATTCTTAATATTTTAACCAACCAGTGGCGTTTCGTCAAAAAACTTCTTCTCAAGTTTCTTTCTCCATTTCTTGCATTTTGGTGCATTTTGGTGTCCTCCCACCTTCTTCTTGGATGTCCTCTTCTTCTGAAGCCCTGCGTTTCGTCCATTAAAATTTTATGGGATGTCCTGCTTTGTCAAAAATCATCTGAACTGTCAAAGTCATTGCCGCTTTTTAAAAGTATAGATTTATAGTATAGTATAGAAAAAAAAACGAAACGATTGAACTCAATCTAGCGATTTTCAAGGAAAATTTCATAATTTCGATTTCGTTATTTTGTTATTTTAATTCTATTCTTGACTTTAGTTTTTAGTTCAATCAATAAATACTATTCAAGATTTACGCATTCTTTTTCGAAATCGCTTTGAATAAAGGTTTTCTTGTATTCAGATGTAAATTTCGTCGTTTCTAACCAAGAAACACAACTGGCTTCACCTGGTGGTTTGCCCACCCCCGGGAAGTCGTTCACATTATGCCAAAAACAATAATGACTAGATAATTATGTATACAATTATTATGTATATTGTCCTCAATGTTTTTCGTTTTTTTTTTCGTAAATAAATATTACGCTTCCAGTAATGAAGTTAAAATTCACAAAATCAGGCACATATAATAATGAAATAATTAATTCAATCACTTTTAACTATATACCATTCCAAATTGTCTATTGTTTTATTAACATGGACAAAGGAGATAAATTGACGACTAAACTAAACAGTAAATATTAATCAAAGGATACACAGTAATCAATCCTGGCGGAAATGTAGCGGAGTGTATTTAATTATCTTTCAATTTTCGCCCAGCAAACTGCATACAACAGAATGAATCACATATAATGTTGGGATGAATTTGGTCCTCGATGCGGATTATACAATCTCAATGTTTCCTCTATCCATATTCATTCGCTGCGCATGTTTCCTCATGATATAAATATTTCCAAAATATTCAACTGAAATTGTAAATAACCATGGATTGAAAATATTGATATTACCACTAGGCAAACGTTTTTCACTGTTATTACATACGCTTCGCAATTTTTAAAATGAATTTATTGAAACGTGCAAAACAGTATATGATAACATGTACACAATACTAATAATTAAATTAACAAGTTTCAAAGGTTCATATGCATTTTGTTTAGTTGTGCATGCATATTTTTCCATTAGCAAGTGGCTTACAATTATTTTCGCCCATTTTTTACCGATGTTGTTTTATGTTACATTTACGCATACGTAAAAAATATGTACAACTATTGCGCATATGTGCCAAACACGTCTTCATTATGCCTGCGTTCGTTACGCATTCATTACTGCCGGGGGCCGTAATGCGATTTACAGATGTTTTCTATTTGTTCAAATTGTCGCCCGTCCGCCCGAAATGAAACGCAAACAATATGCAAATTACCGAAATAATCGAATTAAACGCGTGCAACAAAAAATAACGGAGTTAAAAGAATGCAGCCACCGGACGCACGATGCGATTTTCAAACGCAAACAAAAAGCAATTTTACACTAAATTAATTACCGTGCTGCATAGTAATTCAAAAGGGTGTTTTATTAAATCTAAAATATGCACAAATTCTTCGCAAAGTTGTATGTAAAATAATAAAAAAGTGAGCGCAATAGAGCGTGAAGTGCTCGGTTTTGAATAAAATGAATCGAATTTATTTAAAGGTTTTTCTTTAACTTTTTTTTGACTGTCACACATTTATAAATATTATTCAGTAAGATAAGGACAAATATATATATTATCAAAGAATTATAATAATATTTACACTTTCTGAATATTTCAAAAACACTATATTTTCAAAAATTAATAACCTGTCCAGGCGTTGACAACCTATATTTTCATTTTAAACATTAATTTAGTTTTTTGTTTATTTTTGCGAAACTAAAGTGGATCATTTGAAATTTGTAAATGTGTCACTCAGTGACAAGCGGGTCATAGAAAATAATACAGAAAGAAATAAAGTTCAAACCACTCAGATAATCATCATTAGTCATGGATAATATCGATTTTCGCTCAAAATAATGTGAATCGGCAGAAAGACCTTAAAGGTCGATAGCCATTAAAATATATTTATTATTATTAGTTTGAAATAAAACAACAACCATGGTTTAAATAAGAGTGAAACTTTTCTTTATAAAAATGTATATTCATAAGTTAAATTTTTCCAGTTTTCCTCACAGTCGACATCATGGAACATAAATTGGACTTAAAAATGTTTATTGAGCTTTTATACCAAAATGAGAAACAGATTCCTCTCAAGTAAACGCGTAATATTCTTAAATTTCAACAATAAACTGTACTATGTTGTTGTAAGAAACTGTAACGTTGCTAATAGTCATTTTTCTATTACAGATTCTATACAGAGTTATACGACGGAATGCTTATGACTTTGGGAACGCGACCGAGAGATGTCACTGTAAGTACAACCACCCCCATATTTTCGATCGATTTTTCACGTCGAGCACATATCGGCCGTTGTCGCCGTTTCTCGGCAGTCTCCAGGCTCGATAACGCCGCCGCCGCCGGCCGCCACGCCACCGCCGGCTGTGCCTGGCCGTCTGCCACCGCTGGCTGCCCTGCGACGCCGCGTTCCTGCAAATCCAGCTGCGCGCTCACCTACACACCCGGCAAACGTGTGCCGACCACTTCACCCGCCAAACATCCCCGACATTACGCGAAATAAACCCCTGAAACGTGAATACTTCGCGGTAAAATTATTCACATTATTCAACCATTCAATCTTAACATTCACCCTTCGAACTGAAAGTGTTGTGCTTAAATAATCTGCGTCATAAACAACCCTTAAACATTAAATTAAGGTATAAAATAATAGTAACTGTAAAAAATCAATTTACTGTAGGATTTACAATATTTAAGAAGAATGATAATTATTGGATTTATTGTGATAAGGAATCTTGAAGATTTACTGTCAATTTCGGATATTCTGCGGGTGTTTGTTTGTGTTTGAACGGTGTGAGAATGTACCATAACAGTGCGGTATCAACTGGCGCATTAAGGTGCATTCATAATTTATGTGATTGATCCAAAAAAATCAACCTTGAGAGAAGAAAGTAAGTTACGCTGTATTGTGATTATAAAATGAGAAAAATGAAGGAATGTAGTGCAGTAGTTCATACATAAAACTAACAACGAGAAGAGCGAGGAAATGACAAGGAAAAATAAATCAATGCCTTGCTTTTCGACGCTTGCTGGCTGTTTATGGTTCACGGCACATGCACCGCATACTTTTTTTTTTGTTTCCGTCCTTCATTCTGTTTTCCTCGCGTTTTCTTTATTTGCACGATTTGTCTGTTTCCATGCTGCCGCTTTTTTGCTCCTACTATTCCGCAGCGTGCTTTTCCATGTCCCATTTTTACATGCGGTTTTTGTTCGTGACTATGATTAGTATGGTGGAGGCGCTGGGGAGGGTATTACACGGTGAGGGTGCGACTTGCTGAAGTGCCAGTAGGGGAAACCTTGGAACCCATTACTATGCAAACGTATTTCTTCGAATTAAAATTCAGCATGAAACACTGAAACTGCGGAAAATATCAAATAACTAGTAGTAACTAAAAATATAAAACTATTCAATGATATTTTCATATAATCTTCAATTGGCTTACAAAAAAACCATTGTAAGGATGCTCAATATCACGTTTTGAAGGTTATATAACCTCAAAAGCATCATGTAGAGGTTATATCAACTTTAAGCTTCATAATTTGATTAATCATATTACTGCGTTGCGCTGTCACAATTTAAGCCGATGTATCGCAACACTACGTCTACGCAGATTTGTAGCGATTGCGTGGGTTTATCTAAACAAACCGATACTATTTATATGGTCGTTTATATTTCCGCGGTAGGCGCGTGTGTGTGGTGGCCAAAGCGCGAAGGTTATGTGCAATAAAATGATTTGATGTTGGGCGGTATGTGAGCGTGTATTGATTGGTTTTCTAGGAACGTGTGGCGCAGCGTTATTTTCGATCATTTCGTTTCGTAGTGTCGTGTGATGAGCGCCTAATTGTGTGCAAACAAAATAGTCGATAAAAGCACATTTTTTCTTTATTAAATGTTTGGTTAACTTTATCAGTGTATTACGGTGAAAGACACTTTTAAATAGCAGCATATAGCAAATAGCAAAGATTTATTAGTATTACCAATATTATTGAGGTTGAATTTAATATTATACAATGGGACATAAACAAATATTAATCATGCATTGTTCAATACAATGTACAATATAATATTAAATGGCACCTGTATGACTAAACGGTTAAATAATGTGAATATATTTTAAGTTGAATAAGGAATTGTACTTTATATGACAACTTTTTGAAATATATGAAATTTTTGTAGGATAGAGTGTGTTTTTACACAGTTTGTTTTCAACAGTTTATTACAATTTTCCGCTTATAAATTAAATTCCCTAAAATATATCAAATAAAATGTCTTAAAGATTACAAAAGATCTTCACTCATTTCACCTTAAAATTAAAAATAATATTTTACTTACCAATGGTAAAGTAGTCAGATGCATTTCAAAATTTCTATTTTTTATAATTATTTGGAACGAGCCAATATTATCAGCAAATTCTTACTCAAAATACACCTGTAACGCTTATTTAATCATTTTCAAAAATTGTACATTTTATGATATTTTACGAGCAAAATCCATGAAAAAAAAAATTGTATTTAGTCCATAGACCATAGTCCTGGCTATCGACGTAACTGGTCCTTTTAGCCATTTTTATTTACAATTTTATTGTGAGAACATTATTGAGTTACAAGTAAATATATATAGTGTGAGATTAACTCGTTTTTTGTTGTGATGTTGTAGTAATGTGATGGTGATGATGTTTGTTTTTGTTGATGTTTTTGGTGATGTGGTGTGATGTTGATGTTGCTTTCCTCAGTGTTGATGTAGATATAAATGTTTTGATAGAATGTCGGTATATCACGGAGTGTTGCATCATATGAGAATTTTTGGATTAATTAATGAGTATTTATTAATGTGGTTTTTATCGATGTAGATTTTTAGTGTGAATTTTAAGATTGAATTTTAGTTTGAATTAAATAATAAATTAATTCACACCAATGATACCCACCTCGGGGACTCGAACCACGTCCGACTGCGTGGTAAGCCGAAGCACTATCAACTGTGCTGCGCAGGTGGGCAAACTCCATGAAAGTTATACAGAAAAATGCAGAATATTTATCTTCATACACACGTTGCTTGAACCTTTATATATTTATATTACTAGCCCACCGCGGCTTACCGCGCAGTCGGACAGGGTTCGAGTCCCCAGGGTGGGCAACCATTATACACAATTACAATTCACATTAATCCACACCTATAAAAAACCGTACATCAAGAGATCAACCACTCTTCAAAAAAATCACACTCAAAATCAAAAATCGCAAATGTGCACAACCCACAACATCCAATACACACATTACAACAACAACATCACAATAATAACATGTAAATATGAATACATTAAAAACAATAAAAATGTAAATCCCGGCTGAAGGACCAGTATGGTCCATGGCTAGGTCTCCGGACCAAAAATACAATTAAATTTTTTAAATGTACTAAAAGTGAAACTTTTTAAAAACGTTTACACTTTAACCTTACAGATGTTATCATTTTGAAACATTTTACTTCCAAATAGGCTTGTAAAGTAATCAGACACATTTCAAAATAGATTTCTTTGATTACACGAAACGACCTCACATTATCAGCACATTAATATTCCAAATATTCATGTAAGGCTTACTTATATAATATAAATATAAAATTAAAATGGATATTTTTGACTGTTCAACAAATTACCCCATATTTATCCAACTACGACGTCATAATGAAATTTTTACCAACTTGCCCAACAATGAAAGACAAACTTCATAGAAAGTAAGTATTTTTCAAACAAAAATAACACATAAGGAACTCTACCTTGTTTAACCCTTACCTATTAAATAAAATGAAAATAAAAATAAAAATTCAAAATGAATTTTTTAACAACTATTACGAGTTTTAAGGATTAAGTGAAATTAGGCAGTTTATCCTTCAAAGTATTATAATATTTTAACAACATATGCGCTTATCAAATAATCAGACACATTTTAAAACATATTTTTGGATTGTTAGTTGAAACGACCTCGTATTATCAGTAAATTATTTCAAATTCACCTGAAATGTTGACTTAAAACTTTCAAAATGTACCTTTTGTCAATACATTGATAAAACATGTTGTAATAATGCCGGTAAGTGCATATTCCAAAGACTACTAGTTTGTACAACCGCAGGTGGTAATAAGTTTCAGATGAAAATGCAGATGTCCTTGGTAATGGCTCGAAACACTAATCGACTAATGTAATTGATATTTCATTAAAAATTTACAGACGGGTTGTAATAAATATCGTAATATCTACTCGGTTTGTCATTATGCAGCTATTAGGCTTTAATAATAGACGGCCGTGTGTCTTGCATTTGGGACTATTACGTCCTCGTATTGATATTAGTACTACTGAGTGCTGGTTTCGGCTGTGAATTTGTTTTCCCCACTAGCGATGCTCAAAGTGCGTCGTCAGCCCGTGCGTGTATCAACATCGTCGCTATTTGCGATTACGCCTGATGAGGCTCGTCATACCTCTAGGTCTAGCTGCCAGCCATGTGAAATCATGTGCGCACCGCGGCACACGATCATCGCTGACAATCAGTAGGGTTCGACAACGCGTCCTATTCGGCGCTGCCGCATTTATCATTACTTGATATATATTTTTTCGATGATTACGCATTTTGCGGCGACGGTGCGTACAAACTCCGGTAAACTGCGTCGGCGTAAACTGCTTGCCTGTCTGTGGGGAATCACTCCAGCCTGTCTGTCTGTTGCAGATGCATGGGAGTTGGGACGCTTGAATACGAGTGATACGAGTGCGATAAATAAACGAGACGAGATGGAGGGCATGGGCTGGGATTGGGCCCTCAGTGGGGTGAACAAGACGGTGCCGCGCAATGCCGGCCCGGAGTGCGCCGACTTCCTGGATCCGATGTACCGCCGAATCGAGAGCGCCATCGTGCTGTCGCTCTGCGTGATGATATTCGTGTGGAGCTATCGCCGGATCTCGCTGCCGACGGCGACGTCGTATGGCGCACGGCGAGATCGAGGGGGGCGGCGTACCCTCCTGGTGCTCATGTCGCTCATCTGGGGCATGGAGATCGGCTACAAGTTTTCCTCTCGTACTGTGATATACTTGTTGAATCCTTGTCATGTGACGACGGCGCTACAGGTAACTTTTAATATTCATTACATTTTTTTACGTTACTATTTCTATCTTTCTTTCTTACTGTTAGGTTTGAAATTCAATGTAACCCTTACATTTTCATTGAAATGTATTTAAGACGTAAAGCACTTCACTTTTTCAATGATTCAGGTTAATATAGTTGGTGAAATCTTCTGTCGGGTGTTGGTAAAACATTTTTTAGAAATTGTTGAGAATAAATTCACTACACGAATGTTTATATGTTCTACAGACTTTTATTGAATTGTACAATGCACATTTCGGCTCACGCCATCATCAGGTACTGGTGACACTAGGTACTGGTGATACTCAGGTACTAAAATTGTAACTCACCAGTACCTGATGATGGCGTGAGCAGAAATGTGCATTGTACAATACAATAAAAGTCTGTAAAACATCTAAACATTCGTGTAGTGAATTTATTCTCAACGATTCAGGTTAAGTTTGCTCAGGAAAAAGTTATATTACTGAATATGTTTGTTCCGGATACAGTTGGGTTAAGTTAAGCCGCTTTTGGTTGTATGTACCAGTAACTTACAAGAGAGCTGGTTATTTTCAAAGTTTAGAAGCAATAAACTATTTAAAAAATGTTGTAGTCGAAAATATAATTGAATAAATAAGAGTTGAATGAATAAACTATTATAAGGGGTTATTGTATTATATTGACACAACTTTATTGAAACGAACACACAAAAAGAGGAATTAAAATATGAAATTCAAACTTTTTATCAAACCATTTTATCACAAACAAATATTTTCTAACTTGAGATAAAACGGTTTTTTTATGAATTATACTCCTATAACATATTGTTAGTAAAACTTAATAAAACCAAATCTATCAATGTAATCAGCAAAATAAGTTGTTATTTCACATTTTATTACAAGATGTAAGCTCTTATATTATCATTTAATATCACTTTGGTCCGGAGACCTGAAAGCAAACATGTATATTAGATTATATAACACTATATTAGATTATATTTACGTTTCTTATCTAATTATATTATCTTCGAAGGTAAATTTAGGAATAATTAGACGTCTAGAGACATAATTTATGCTGAGACATGTTAATCTGAATAATATTTGCATAGGTTACGTTAGGTTAAGGAAAAACCGATCTCATTGAAAGCAAGTTTGAAATATGGGTTAAGATATTAATAGATGGTATTTTATCCGTTTTTATTATATCGATGCCAAAAAAATTTACGCAAAACGTTGAGGTGAATTATTTATGGTGACTCAAGGTATTAAAGCACGTTTTAAACACGTTTTACACTCATCGCACATTGGCTTCGGTTATTTTTGACTTGCTTGCGTTTAGCACAGTTTATATGCGTGCATATCGTAATTCTATTACTCCAACTTTTAAATTCCTCTTTAAATTTGTTTTTAATATTTTGACATGAGAAATAAGCAAATTTCTAAAAAAAGAGCAGAAGCCAAAAAGCTGACACACGAAATATAGGAAATAAGGTTCAAAACTTATCAAAAATGATAAGTTATCTTGTATAAAATGTACTCAATTATAAAACATTCTGAATTTATACAATAATATCACGAAATTTAACTTGAATGAAGTAGTTACCATTGTTTGTTTTGCCATTTTATTGCGCCGATTTATCAAGAAATTTTACAGTATATGCGATCCAACTTAGGAAGGCCATTCATAAATATACTAGCTTAACTCCTTTATCCCAAAGGAAATATCGACCTCTATCGAAAATTTGGTCAACAATTTACGAAGCAAATAGTGCGTATAATCACAAATTAATTACCGCGAAGAGGTCGTTCGATAAGGCCATACATTGTTCGGAATGACGCGGCGATAAAACGTAATAATTCGCGGTGCTGCCTTTGGTGGCATGCATGCCACCATAAATAAAGGCATATTGGAAATATAATCCTCGCGAGGGCGAAGCCAACCTTTGGCTGCGCCCGGCTGCGTTTATTGGGAATTGATTGTAAAATCAATGAGATACACGTAGCGGACGGCGAAAGGACGAACTCAAGTGTAATTGAAATGAATTATTTATTACATCTTCTCTTATTTTCCGCTTCTTTTATATCTTGATATTTTTATCTACTGTGATTCGCAAGCCCCGTCGACAAAATTTCAGTGAAATCACATAAAAATGATGATGGTAGAGCATACCATCAAAGGGACCGAATGACCTATAAATTTTCTGTAGTAACTTTTACAATTTTGTAGATTATGCGTAATAAAATATCATAAACGTTAATTGACTCAAAATTAATATTTTGTCGGTTCCAATGAAAATAGAACGTGCAGTCATCAAATGTACACACTCATATTACTTCCACGCCATAAACTTGTTTTATGCTAGGTTATAATTAAATTTGGCGGGAAATTATGAGGACTTTATTAACTCAAGGACAATTTAAAGTTAGATAACTCTATAGAAGACTCTTTAAAAGTCGTTTAAAAATGTAGAATAATATTAATTAGCCACGTTCATCAACTTGATTCAAGTCCTTATAACTGCAGGATACTTCGTTTTTTGTAAGTCACATTGCTTGAAATCCTTCAGTTCCGTTTAGTTCAATTCAGATTCACTGAATGCTGAAGTTGGAGATCAAGTTCAAAGTTGTGAAATTCAAGAAAGTTTCGGTAATAAGATTGGAACTTGTGGATGTGCGAAGTTTGATGTCATATAAAACGGAAATGAAAAAAGATGCGGTAAAACTAACAATTCTGTATTTCAGATTTATTTGCTCGCAGCATCGCCGAACAAAATGGTAACTGCAGTTTTTCGGTTTCACTTGAATCTTCTCAATGGTCCACTGCTAGCTTTCATCTTTCCTGAGACAGATTCACGTATTGTAAGTTATATTTTTTGAAGATTTTTTCCCTCTGGACCATTATATTTGTGTAAATCGTATTTAACCCAATAGTTATGTCCAATCTAAGAAATCTGTTGAACTCAACGAATTAAAACATTCCTTAATTTTGTCATAGTTACCTTTAGAGGCGGCCATCTATTGGATCCAACATGGAATGATGTTCGTCGTGCCTTATTATCTTCTTCGTCTTGGTGGTACGTTTAATAACAAGTAACCGAGTACAATTGCTAATGATGTTGTTTTTCTAGGTGTTTATAATGTGGAAGAATTCAAAGATTTCAGTTGGAGTGCACTTAGCTATAGCGTGAACATTGTTTATCACTTTGCATTACTTCAAGTCATTGCCATTGTAAGTATTATCAAACAATTCTAGGTATGTTTCATTGATGTACCAACGTTGATACAGAATTAATTTGAAACTATTTTTCCTACTACATTCCAATATTGTATGAAACCTACAAATTTCATGTTTTAATTGATTTGATCCTAAACAATCAAAAATACTGAGTTAATAGGTTTATGTTATGAGGAATATGCGACAAGATTAGAAGTTACTATATTAGTGACAACATTTGATTTCTAATAAATTACAACTTCTGTGGATCAAAGATGTTTACGATTAAATTTTACAATATAATCAAAATGCGAAATATCTATTATCATGAGTGTAACTCGAGATAGAGGAGCATGTAGCAATAGTATCGAATGAGTCGTTTGATATTCATAAACCATATCAAATATTCCACCTCAAGATTTATGAAATGTCATAATATATCCTGATATCAAAGGAAAATGGTTTCAAACAATACACACATTTGAAAAGAAGAAAAGAAAAATTCAAATGCTTAGTTTCAAGCAATACGCCGCCTAAATTCAGCTCGGATTCACCAGTTCCATTTTGAAATGATATATTTTGATTTTTACTATTGGGATTTAAGCGGCGGCTTGCCGCGTTGTATAGCTCGGTACTCGTTAGATCACCGCAGAAAAGCAACGTCGGGCGTAGCTGGACGTTAGATGGATGACTACTTGGTCTCCCCTCTCAACAAGCGGCTGCAGCGCCGTCCGCGAAATCCTGACTTCGCGAACGAAGGTTGGGCGATTTGCTAAAAGTATAAACATTTATATCAGAAAGATACCCTTGGTCTCCATGAGTTACTCTAATTTGGGCTACGGGCTACACTGTTTTACACAATAGTGTAATATGTTGTGGTGCCAACGATGTCGAGAATCGGAGTCTATTCCTATGAATGAATTGTTGCTTCGTGATACACTTAGCAACACGACGAGGAATTGGGGTACTTTAACTTAACTTAACGTTGAAGTTAAGTTTCGAATTACAAACTCTGCCCAACTAACGCCTATTAAGTTTAGAACAAGACTGATTTTATTAATCTAAAAACACCAAAAAGAAACTTAAACATCCCTACTCTTTACAATACTAGCATGGGAATGAAAATCACTATCATTCGAACCTACCTGAGTTTTGTGTACGGGTGGCATTCTCGCGTTGCAGTAAAAAGTACCTTAGGTATTCAAAGATGGGTACAAGAAATAACTAATTGAAGTACAAGTATTTTCGAAAACTAGCAATTGTCTGAATTTCTGCAAGATCGAGAGCCATAAAACACCTTTTAACTTTCTCTAACATTTCAATAAGAACCTATCTTACATAAAATAGAAAACGACAACCTATCCTTGAAATATTTAAAAACCCTAATTTGAAGCACACAAAGAGATAACATTCGCACATGTCACAATATTTTACATTCAAAGCCAATAAAATAACAAAAAACAAACAGGCACACAACAATAGAAATGAATTTCAGCAAACGATCAATTTACGTAAAACTTTCTATCATGAAATACGTTTGATCAAAGTAGGACCTAACGCCAAGCCTAGGATTACATTTAAGAAATCCTGTGATTCTATGGGGACATTACACTTGCAAGAGCAGCCTCAATTCAAGTAATGCTATAAATAGTTTAACGGGCTAAAATAGCTCACCTTTAAAACCGTGGGAAGACCGGAAACAAGTGTTAATTAAATATATTTGTCAGGATTAAATATCAGTAGGTTCGGCTTGCTGTAAATTACTTACCGACACATTCTCAACTGACATTCTCTTTAATTACCATTACTTCTATAATTATTATAAGATGGAGGCCTAACTTCTGCAAAGTAGATCAATCCTTACAAACAGTTCTGTTAATCTTGTAACATAATTCAAATATGCGATATTGTCAGGGTTTAAAACAATATTAGGTTTGACCTCTTACCGTTGCAAAATATCAATACCTGTGACGGCCAAGGAGTCTTTTACTACGTATTTGTGTGCCTCATTACAAAAATAAAATGTGAATGAGGTTTTCCTAGATTTCATATAGACTTGATTAGAATGCAAACATGTCCTAAGCTCTCATACAGGTTATAGCGGACGATAAATCAATGCTAGATGCAAATATTTATGATAATCTCACATGTTGAGATTCACAGCTCTATTTGCCTGTCCCTAGGCTGCAATATTTATCCTTTCTACACTTTTTCTCAGTCGTGAATAATTAACCATTTCAATAATATTCTCTTCTAGCCCACTGAAGTGAACCTGAATCACATGATCTGTCCGGCCATTTTGGACCCGTTCGGCGGGCCCTACTATCGGATAGCAGCGTTCCTGCACCAGGCGATCCTCTGCCCGCTGATGTGCAAGCTCTTCATAGCCGTGTCGGCGTTCTTCCTCACCAAGTTCCGCCCGACGAAGGTCAAGCAGTCGCTGTGCTGCGAAGTTGCCGCCCCCAATACGAACGGCGATACCACCGAGCTGAGCAATCATCGGCATCGTGATTAAAAATCAGTTCTAGTCAGTTCTAGCCCCAACTAGAACATATAAACGCTCCCGACAGCGTTCTACCAAAGAAGTAATATTTTAAACAACGGCAAAAGATGATTAAATTTTAAACTTTTAAGACTCGATACAAATGCTTGAAACAATAAAATGTACTTTGAAAGGAAAAGTAAGGTAAAAACAGTTTGTGCGTTTTTTAGTTTTAAATTAACTCTTACGATTTGCGTAGGCCAGGAGTTAGTGAAAATGCAATAAAAGACGATGTCTTAATTAAATCATAAACTTAAAAATTGGAATTAAAAGCGTAGTAGCCAAAGTCAATTCATCTTAAAATCCAAAACGAATTAAAGTAAGCTTAACTTAGGCAAATAATTGAAATCTAATTGGACAACATTAACTATATATAAGTTTCGACTTACTAGTTCATTTGTTGGTTGTATGTTAATTGTTTTTTTTTTTAATATTGTCTCTGAGAGTATCATTCCATCATTCAAATACAATCAACAAATCGCAAGTATCAAAGTAGGCTTAATGATTCCATTAAACATTCCAAGGTTTATGTTATCATTAGTGTATTATATTCAAGAACAACATTCAAAACTGAGTATATTTAAACAATTTCGATAAAAATGTATTTTAAAATTTGCTTAGCAGGTTGTTTATGTTTCAATTTCATATCCTCTTAATCTACACTCTAATAAAGTGAAACTAAAGAAAACAATAAGCAAACAAAAAAGTAGCCGAGCGCAATTATAGACGACGTAGATGATGAGAATCAATACTTTCAGCAAGTGCAATGACGTTTGTAAATAGTTATTCATATCGTCATTACTTATCGATAATGCGTACTTGTAAAAGGAATTGTAGTCTGGGAACGTTTTTTTTTTGTAGATAGTGTGAAATAGGAACACGGATGAATTTGCAATTTCTGCGTGCGTTTTAGTAGCGAGTTTGCAAAGGAGTGAAATTAGATGCAGCATAAGCAACAAGTCCATTGATAGAACTAAACATTTACACAACGCGTAGCGGTAAAATGTTGATGACAATTGGCAAAAGGATGATAATTTTTGTATTCGAAACTGTAGATGTAGTGAAACTTTAGAGCGAAATGAATTCAGTGTATAATTGTCGAGTTCTAACTCCTAAATGCCTAATATCCACATTGTGATCCTTTGGTTTGTATTCTCTTCATGCTCAATACAATCATCTTGAAGATACAAAAAAATGTGTGTACACGAGTGTGTAATGTGTATTTATCAGAAGAAAGTGGAAGTCGATTTCAAAGTTCAAAACTCGCTTGTTACACGGTACTTTAAACATTCACCGAAGAATTGTATAATTGTATTATAATTGAATAAACACTTCTTGAAGCCCTAAAGATTTGCTTAATATTATCAAATCCAAATTGAATCAATTAATGAATTTTAAATCCCGCGTTTTATTGAAGGTATAAATGAATAAAAGCCACCAAAACAAATTTCTTTTATATTTGATATAATTCTCAAATTTGTTCATCCTTTGATATTTTAAGCATTTTTAGTTGTAGGGAGGATATTTAGGATGTGTTGTTGCTCCTAACAGCACAGGTACAATGTTCCATGTAATCTTTTTGACCCTCAGGTAGTGATGAAATGTATTACCAGTTTTGAAGACGGAACAATTCCAGAGCTCGACCACAATAGCATATATATTTGGTGCAGTTTGGAACGTTATGTAAATTAGGAGTTATCACGAGGAATACAATATTTCGATATTCTCAAATTATGGGAGGTAGCATTGCGTACGTCGACGTTAATACACATTCGCCGGATACTGATTGTGAAAGAGGTTGAAGAACGGGTTGTGAGGGTATATAAATAATACAAAAAGCACAAGTGAAGTGGGACATAGATTTTTCAAATATTCAAATATTGGTAGAAAAAAATAGACGTTTTTAACATCTCATATTGGGACAACCGTATTAAAGTCTATAAAGTCTATATGTCGACCAGTGCTGGATTATGCTGGTGCCCTCTACCTCTTTACCAACGCAAGAACGAAATTCTGCAAATCTGCAAATTGAGAAAAGAACGGCCTTACATCCTATCACACGTCTCAGAGACCCTAATAATTTGCTTCATAATCCCTCCTACTTTCTTCTTTATCAAAAAAACGGAATAACACCAATCCTTGATCTTCGGAAATCCCTCGTTATTAAATTTGAACGAAAAACACGCTTTCGACGCCTTATTATCCAAGCTGATAATTAAATGTCTCTATATGATGAACAGATTGAAAACATGTTGTAATTTTTTTCTCATATTTTTGTTATATTGCTATACAAATTACATTGTTTATTTCATGGGCTGAAAGACTAAGTAGTTGATAGCCTATTGCTTTTTTGCAATAAATATTAATATTATTTTATTTCATTATGATTCACGTTAAGACAAATTCCGAGTAATACAGGTCAACTTACATTACACAAGTCACGTAAACTTACGGACCTGAAATATTTTCCGCTGTAAAAAGGTTTCCGTATGTTACAGGTTCAACATATAGAGGTTTCATTGTATTTACAATTGTGGAATATTGGTGTATCATTATTATAGTTCCACAACTTGTAAGATTGTTAAACCAAACAAAATAAACGAGATTTACGTGCATTCTGTTTATATCTGTATAAATATTTAGAATATATATATGACGAATAATGACTCCTTATTGTTTACAATTCACATTGTTCTTTCTTTATCATGGATATACTATACTATCTTGAATTTTAATAAAGTATTGTGTTCAGATATAGGCAACTTCAATTACGAGTTATAATGGTGCATCCATTTTATATAAATAAAAATGTTTCTTAAAATATCTTATTTAAATGAATTACATTATTAGTATTAACGTTAAATATTTAAATAAAGTTATCTGATATATTATTCTCAAATCAAAACTGTCCATGGAATATAATGTGTACTGGGTTGCCTAATGTCGTGGTCTATAAAAAAATAAAATTCGAAACTCTATAAATATTATACTAGTTCAAATATATCTAGAATGAGTTTTAAAAAGTGTTGTTGTAAAATAACTGTTTTTTTTTCCTTTAGAATGAAATTGTCGATAACAGTTTTGGTTTCCAATAGGAGCAGCAGCGCCGCCAAGACGTAAACAAACGAAGCGCGCGCGGCACGCACGTCGATTGGTGCGCGTAGCAGGTAAATCAATAAAAATAAACATCATGGCGACGGGCCACGACAGGCGCATATAGTCGGCGAGCGCGACGCAAGTGTGCGGCCAGCGTGTGTGCGGCGCGAACGGGCGGCGTGCGTATCTCCTCTCATCGCAACGAGCGAGCGTGTTGTGTGCCCATCCACACAGGTGTTATCCCCGTGTTCTCGCGCGGTGCCTCGCGACTGTCGAATCGCATGTGCACCGGCATCCCAGGTGCGCCAACGAACGCAGGTAAGTGAACACACATGCACACACTTGGCACGCACCGAAATCACAGCGGTTATCAGCGGGTAAACAAAACGCGCACGCTGCAGCCACTCGCGATTCTCGCAGGAAAAAGCGAAAAAATCTTGCCGGCATGCGGGGGCGGTGCTCGCCCGCGTAACATACGCAACATATGCTGCTGTTGTGCCGGCCAAACAATCCGCGATATGTTTTGTTATTCGGCGCGAGGCGACAATTGTCCAAATTGGAATATTGCTCGCGTGCGATTTGATTAATTGACGACGCGGCGCCGAGTACATCGCATTCCTTTGGTTGCTAACACCACTGCTGCTCCTGCTGCCTCTGCTTGTGCTTGCTGTTGCAATTGTTTGCGAACGTTCGAGAACAGCGGCGTGCATTGTTTACTTGTTTATCGAGCAACAAAAGCCGGACTGTTGCTGGTGGGCAGAGCCAGTCGTGTAATGTTGGAAAATTGCAGCCGACGCGGTGTATGTGCGCTTGTAACGGTGTAATGGAGCGCGTGCGGTGGTGGTTTGTTGTTTGCTCTCGGCCGCTGCCATATGGCAGCGGGTTTTATTGCACTTCTTCGATGCGATGCGTTTTATGGCGTGCGATGCGTTTCGCCAGCCACCGCGCAGCATTTGGTACAATTGGCCATTTATTAACGATAGTCGTTTTCAATTATGTTTGCACTCAATTTCTTTATGTTGCTAATTATGTTGCTAACAGTAGTCACAGGCGGCACCGAATAAATGTGACTATGATGAATTATGTATGCCTAATATCCAATTTGGCATCTATGTTAAAATGATACAACTTGTTATTTACTAATTGGATGATTTGACAATGTGCTTATTATAAATGACCAGTACCAGGTCGTTTCTTTAGAATATATCGTCTAAATCAGTGATTGTCAACCTTTTTTTGTAGTGCCACACTTGTAATTTCGAATTTACGCGACGTAAATAAACAAAATTGACTCATCTCGAAGGGGGATCACCTTAGAGACAAATTTCATGCAAAGGCCTTGTAGCCAAATTTAGTCAAGTCTAAAGGAAAATCGGATCTACTTATACAGGGGGGCCTTGGTACTTCTACAGGGGATTTAAATTAACGCCGATAAGAAGATAATACCTACGCTTTCAGCATCATAATGAATATGCAAAAATAGGAGTTATAAAGTATCGATACTTCTACAAATTAACGATTTCTCTGATATCCACATGTGCCCGACATAAGAAATATTTGCATAACTCTGAAAAGATGCTAATCGATTGTATTTTAATGTTGTATTATTAAGTTATTGTTTTAAGATTGTATTTTAATGTTTTTAATTTTAATGCCCCAAACATCAAATAAGTGTCGCACTAAATCGATCAGCTAGAGTTTTTTTGGCACTATCGATACTATGACGCCGATACTTTATGAAAACGTTTTCATTAAAATTTAGTCATTACATCAACAATAACTTTGAAAATCCATGAGCATTACAGATTGTTATGCAATGGAAAACAATGGAAAATATTCGGAAAATTGATTTAATGCTTTAATCCTCGTTACTAGCTTATCAGTAGGGTAAACAAATTAATCAATGTTTGATTCCTAAATTAGAGATATCTAACAATAAGTAATGTTGTGCACTTGTAGTAGGCTTGTTCAAGGTAACATTGAGTAAAATTCACCTGACACCCATAAGTATGAGTTTGTATTTACCTATCCTTCGATAAGGACACAACGAGATGCAATTATGGAGTTTTGGTTCGGGTTTCCGACACATTGAAATGGATAACCAACATCACAGATTAAAGAAGGTAAGGGAAAGGCTATTGTGTACTTTTAAAATTTCTCTTATCAGGTAATATAGGGATTACGTTATAATACTTTGAAATCTTCACTAGGTGACGGTAAGAGACAATTAACCGATTAGTGTCTCTGTTATAAATGTCACAAAGAGATTTTATGGATTTGTGGAGAAACGTGCGAAACTCGGACTAGTTGCGGATTTAAGTGCAATAAAGTTAAGTTAAGATGCCAATAAAAATGTTGGTATAAAATGAAGTTTTCTGAAACTTCTTTATTAACACGTGGTTATAAATAAGAAAACGCGAAATGAACTTTGATAGGCACTTACAAATAGATGGACACTTACAAATATTTATGCACATAACATCAAATAACAAGTACCAATAGAGACATCGTACTAAATGATGTTGGATCAACGTTTTTTTGTTTTGTTGGGCAAATAATCTTTTCAATTT
Organism: Mimaenictus wilsoni; assembly: GCA_027575185.1. NCBI lineage: Eukaryota > Metazoa > Arthropoda > Insecta > Coleoptera > Staphylinidae > Mimaenictus > Mimaenictus wilsoni. The sequence continues at coordinate 53,075 of JAODAC010029197.1, forward strand.
TGAAAGTTATTCCTCAAGAATGCCATGAAATATAACAAAAGGTAGTTTTTTTTTGTAACTACAGCCCCGTTTCAAATATATTTTTTGCTCCCCTTTCTTCATTTTTCTTATCAATTCTTATCATATTATAGCAGCGCTATAATATTTTTTGAATTGGTTTTGGTTAGTTTAGATTTGATTGGATTAAAGACCTGTTCAATGTGCATGAAGCCACAAAAAAACAGAATATGCAAACATGAACATGCATCGAGAATTGAAAAATTTGGAAAGGAAGATCCTCAGAATGTTTTTGAGACCAATAACCAAGAATAGCATGTATAGAAGCAGGGATAACAGAGAAATACATGACACCCTGTAAGAATGGCCGGTGTCTAAATACATTAAAATATAACTTCAATGGGACATTCATCTAGTCAGACGAAAACCTACCCAAAAAATAACATAATGGTATTGAAAACGCTAATTGATATGCCCCGAAAGATATGAGTATGGCAAAATTGCAATATATGAAGCCAAACTTCTAAAAGTAAAAAGATGGAAAGTTCAGAGAATAATGGAGGTATAAGAAGCTGGAGGCCAAGGCTTGAATTGGGCTCTAGTGTCAGGATAGAGACCTGTTGAAACTTTTAAGCGATTCGAAATTCGCTGAGCAAGAAGCTAGTAGAATAAAATTTAACTTTAAATTCTAAAATATTCCTAACAATGCTGCGTTAAGGCTTAAACTTTTTCGTATTATAGGTTACTAGGACATTCCCTAACACAAATATGTACTATTAGCTAGGGAGCTTAACTTCCTAACTCACAAGGAGAGTGTTCCAATTGTCCACCACCAAATTGAATGAAACTTTTTGTACGTGTAGTACATATATAGAAATAACTTGTGTTAACGGGATTTTATGCCGTTTTGAGCCGTTTGCTCAAAAATAATTTTCAAAGTTTGTCACAAATGGAGCATGGTATATATTGCTTTAACAGCACGCTCCGCCGCTGTGCTTACGTGGTGTAGTCGTTAGAGTGCTTGTCGGTCTGGTCCAATGTTCTCGGCTTCGAACCTTGCATGCGAACTTTTTTTTCTTTTCAAATTATATATTTAACAAATAATAATGTAACAATAAATAACACATAATTACGCACTATTTTGTGCCATTGAAACATTTAAAGCACCAACTGATTCTGCATATTGCACATTTTAGCGGCAGTTTCGAATGAACATGTATTTTTAATATACTTGCACAAGAACATACCTCATTCTCGTTATAAATATTGTTATATCTCTATTTTCTGAAAGTTTTGCTGCGTACCTGGCTTATGAGAGTAGTGTCCTTATTATATCAATTATAATGGGCTCTATTGAGGAATTGATTGTTCCATGCATTATGCAATTACTGTAATCAAAGATATGGTTTTCTTAATATTGAATTAGTTGCGTGATTCGCAATTTGCGATCGTATCGTACTTGCGATCGTATTTATTGTTATGTAATTATTTTGTTAAATACATAATTTGAAAAGAAAAAAAAGTTCGCAGGCAAAATTCGAATTCGCAAACCTTGGATCAGAAGGCAAGCACTCTAACGATTACACCCACGTAAGCGATACAGCGGGACGTGCTGTTAAAGCAATATATACTATGCTCCATTTGTAGCAAACATTGAAAACTATTTTTGAGCAAACGGCTCAAAACGGCATAAAATCCCGTTAACACAAGTAATTTCTATATATGTACGTACTACACGTACAAAAAGTTTAATTCAATTTGGTGTTGGACGATTGGAACGCTCTCCTTGTCAGTGAAATGTGGTTCAAGTGCCACATAATACATTAAACAAAACTAGCATAGTTTAACACTGTTTATATTACTTTTAAGATGTTAATTAAGTAAAGTTTTGCCATCTCAGCGCTCAATGTTTACACAGAAAGACCGAATTTCCACAATGAAATAATTGAAACACGAACTTTGCAAATCATAACCTGCTTAAACCCACTTTTGGAAAGTCAGCTTTGCTTTCAACGAATGGGTATATGAGTGTTTAAACTAATTTAAATTTCTTTGAAATTTATCGGACTTAAATTTGCAAACCACAGTTCGATATTTTGTCAAGGTAATTATATTTATTAATTTTGTTTGCATACGTATTTGGTTTGCGGGGTTGCCAGCCAAGTAATAATTAATTTGATTGTAATTAGTGTAATTCCCGCCGTCCCCAACGGCACATGGTGTGTTCCTATGTAATTTCATTGCAAATTATCCGGCCGTCGGATAATTCGCTTATATAAGTTTTATGCGAATATGCACGGTATGCAAATGAGAGCTTTCTCTTTTCCGATGCGGCTGCACATGCAGAATGCATTCTTGTGGCTATTTTTATTAGTGTCTCGAACATGTTTTGTGTTCTAGATGTTTTTGTTAATGTGATGTATACTATCCTTACTTATGACGGATTTCTTTTTACAATTTGTTGGAATTATTCCATGTCCTGACCCAGTAAGATAGCTTCTTCTCATGGTCCTTGTTTTAATCTGCCATCAATTCAAAGACGATATCTGTACAATTAATAAAATAAATAGAAATACAAACGTATTTATAAAATCTCAAAACAGCATTACGTATATTCAAACGAAGAATGGTCGCATCTCAAGAAAACCGCAATAATTGCTAAATAATACTACACAGAACAGCTTTAAGCGGGGTACTATTGTACTATAGACATGTCAGACGATGATGAAATATCGATATATTCAATTTTTCGATATATCGATATCAAAATATCGATCAAATGGAAATTTCATAGGAACGCCATCTCTAAATGAGTTGCAAAACTAATTACAGTTCCCAACAATATATAGTGACATTATTTCACATGGAATCTCGGACTCATATAGCGTTGTACTTAACCTATATTCGTGATTATTTGTTTGTACAAGGAAATTATAAAATATAGAAACTTATTGTTATTCTTTTGATAACGACGAAAATCGATATTTAAAGTAATACTAACAATAATAATACATATATCCACCTATCAGTCTTTCCAACAAAAATAATACATAAATAAGACATAAAAGTAGATCAATACAATATAAGTGTGGCAAAAAATCGATATTGATGTTAATATTAGGACTCCAACAAATATCAATTGATTAAGAATTACTATATAGAACCTAAAATGGTGAAAAACTGCAAGTTTGATGTTCTAAGAATACTTCTCAGATGGCGATTACATCAATGTCATGTCAAAAGGATACCAAAAATTTCGATATTGATATATAGATATTATAAAAAATGAAATTCTCGATAAATTTCGAAATATTGAGGCCGATATATCGATATTTAACAATATTTCAATATTATTTTTTTGGCATGTGTACTTTTGATTTCGTGGAAGTGGATTGCTACGTACAGGGAATTCCCCTAATCCGGTATAACCGGGTTAAAATTGTATGTCGTAGCTAAGTATTTACTAAGAAGGTGGACTGGACGATGTACCTGTGTGTATACGTTAGATTTGGACAGCTTTTGCAGCTGAAACCTAAATGTTTAAAGATGATACCTGCAAAATGTATCAACTCATTTTCGGTCACACCTAAACTTCCTTAATGTACAATCTTGGACTTGAACCACAATCAAATCAAACTTGTTTTATACAATACTTTAATTTTTCTATGTATGTATCGTATGTTCAGAAAATTAATACTTATCAGCAAAAACAAAAATTTAAAGATAATCATTCTTATTTTCAGACGTCAGTAGTCGTAGCAAAAATACAGTGTATAACTGGCATGTAATGCACATTTTTACATGCTCGTTGTACAAAATACTCTCACTGATTTGGGCTTTGAATGTTTGTAACATTTTGTATAAAGATATCAAAAATTAAGTTAACGTTGAGTGCTAAACGGAAAGTTCACCTAATTTAGTCAAATTCCGTATATCTCACAATCAGCGTAACTACTGCTATATGATTAACACAATAAACCAGCATAATTGTTGTCACGTTTAATGCAAGTTTCCCAGAGTGATTAAATGAAGTCTGTTAGTTGGGTGTTGGTCGCCTTGCCATTTGCACCGCTCGCGTTCTTATCTTGCCCGTTGTATCGAAGATTAGCATTTCGCTGAATGCGTTGCGCACCCGGTCGAGTGGCTGGCTGTTGGTGCATTTGGCTCGCGCATGAGGCAGTCCAGCGCGAAGTTCTCTTTGGTTTCGCAGAGTGCCTCGACGCTGCCAGACGTGCAACAGTCAATCCAGCGGGTTGTTGCGCTACGTTCGCTCAGCCGACGCTCCCCCACAAATTGTGCGCCCGTCGTCGTGTGCCATTTGTGCGCTATTTGCACGCTTCTGTGCCATTTTGATACGATATACTCGCGAATAGACAGACGCATTAGTATTAGCTGGGAGCACACCGGATCGCACCGTGTGCTTGCGCTCGTTCTGCGGCTTGCCATTATTAGTGTTCGTATCGCGTCTATCTCTCCACTCGTTTTCGAGCGTGATTATCGCCGGTGATTTCGTGTTTGTTGTTCTGCTCCACGGTGCACATTTTGCTCGTTTCGGATGTTTTCGTCGGCGCGCAATGCGTGTTTTCGACCGGTTTTTTACACGGCTTTGATTTCTGGTGAATAATTTGTATAATTTTCGGACGCGATTTGCGTGTATTTTCGGTGGAATTCCGTGTTTGTTTTGTAACAAGTGCCACAAGGTGAAAAGGTTCGTTATTTATAACTATATTTTTTGTGATTTTAATTTTTTAGATGTTGTTTTAATGATGTGTTATGAGGATGAAATGATTGGAAGTCAACAAAGGGAATTATATAGGTTTGAAATAATTAGATGCAGTATTCTGTGTTGTTAGCGGCGGCTGGCCGCGTTGTGGAGCTCAGGGCTAGTTAGATCACCGCAGTTAAGCAACGTCGGACGTAGCTAGGCGTTGGATGGGTGACCACTTGGTCTCCCCACTCAACAAGCAGCTGCGGCGCCGTCCGCGAACTCCTGATTTCGCAGTAAAAACGCGAACGAAGGTTGGGCGATTCGCTTGCAACGGTCCCCGGAAAAAAAAACCCATATGCACAATAGTTCAGAGCAGTACCATCAGTAGCGAGACCGGATCGGGCCGGGTGAAAGTTACTAATCCCTTACACCACTATGTGGTAGAAAAAGGTTGTAGAATAAATAAAAAATTCTGTGTTGCTTATTTCGTAAGATGTTTCCTGCTCCACAAATATCATTTGGGAAAATATTGAATGAAAACATCTTGCGGCGTAGGCGGCTTTAAGTTGGAAACTGTGATGACGTTGGCGACAACGACATGAATGAAGACTGTGCTGTTTTATGTTAGGCGTAGGCGGCGGTGGCGGTGGTGGTTGTAGTCGTGATGGCAGAAGCAGCATGAGGTCGTTCTAACAAACTCCTGCCGAGCGTTGGTGGCGGCGCCGGGCAAGCCGCCCACGTTTATGCGTTTTCAATTTCCAGCGTTCGCAGCGTGTGAACTCCAGGGATAAATCTAGGCGTGCTACAGGAGCTGGCTTCCAACTGACTCCACCAGTAAACGCTCCGTGAATATTGGTAGATTATTTTTGTGAAAACCAGCGTGATTTATCAATGTTAATTTAACAAAATCAATTCTATTAAATTTCTGTATATTTTGATCTATTTTTACTCAATATTAATTAAATTCATCAATTATACTTCAGCTATGGTAATTAACTTCACATCAACTTACTTCTCTAATCGGGGTCCAAGTCATAAATGGGAGAACCCCCTCGGGCTAAAAATTCTTCGCGCATCGCACAAATATGCTCGGTTGGCCGCATGTTGTTCATCTTTAATATATCAATAACTAAAATTTACATATTTGAGAGCAAGTACTATGTAATGGTTTTTCCTCGCTCATTCACACAACTAACTTGCCAAATTCTATATAAACTAAAATTTAATTCAATTTAGTCTGATGCAATTCTGCCTAATATATCATCATCGATTTTTATTCAAATGTTCTTTATTAACATGTCCATCTAAATCTAAATATGGAAAGCTCGGTTAATTCTAGTTATCCTTTATACCCATTTAATACATTTGAAATTTCCATTTCCTCGATGTTGTCATTTAAGTGGCAAATAAAATAAAACGTCGTCTCGAACTCTTCAGGTTTTCGTGCGTATTTCAATTTGCAATCGCTTTCGGATCAATTTCAAAGCGCGCCCAATCATTTCGTGCATGTCGTAAAGCTTCGCCACAGCACTGTGATTATGAGGCATAAAATTATTTTTTATATTTCGACGGACGTTGTTCGTTTTGTGCGGATTCTCGACATCGTAAGGTAAAAAGCATATACCAAATGTTTTACAAACGTAAAACGAAACACCTATAGGCAAAAATAAATATATAGCGTTTGTTCGCGATACATACGGTGTTTGTTTGCGCTGCAATCGAGTGATGTACCACCCGGGTTGCCAACGATGGGTCCGGATGATCAAATGATCGAAGGTTATTAATAAAAGCGAATTTCGTCCGCTTTTTGTGAGGGGACTGGGCGCCTGAGCGCCGCGCAAAAACATTGATTATTCGGTGATAAATTAGGTTTCATCATCAATAATATTTATTTGTCAGTTCATCGAGAAATAATCGCTCGATAGAGTTTTCTTGTGAAATAACCGTAATGATTGTGATTTGTTGCAAAAACGGGACAATTGGAACATAATTAAGCATAATTAGGGTCGGATAATAGTGTTGGTACTAAGAAGGACGAATTGGCGGCGCCGTCGTTAAATCACTTTCGAACGCTAACGTGCAATTAGTCGCAATTATTGATTTCTGATTGAGACGTACCGTCGCCATAATCGCTAGTTGATTTTAATATTCAATGTTATGCGTATTACGGTTCTGTGCTTTATAACCATATTGAATATTTTATTTTATCCACTTCACAATGCCAATTATAGAATTTTTAGCTTTTTTATATCTTGCTTATGCCTCATAAGTTGTCTAGGGATCACAACTGAGATATTAGTTCAGTTGAAGGAATAAAACTAGAAGTTTGTTCTATTTGATAAGCTTAGAACAAAATTAGTTCCCAATCTTTTCCTTGAACAATAGGAAAAACCTAATTAAAAATATTTGTTTCTTCCAACAATTATGACCAGCGGGATTCCGAGCGACACATTGATCAATTTCAAGTGATCCACTTTAGTTTAGGACCTAAATTGTTTTGGATTGCAGTTGGACCTTAAATTAAAAGCCGACTATTCAAACACCTTGTGGCGGCAATCCATTGCCGCACAAACAAGAAGAATGAACACCATCAAATCACAATTAATATCAACAAATCTCAAGCACCAACTAACCACACTAAATATCGAAAATGCTGACACCTCAACACCGACACGGCGCAGCGAGATCGCGATCACGTGTTCCGGTGAACGGAACCGTGAACTGAACAAATGATCGCGTCAGCATTTTCACCTGGTATATATAGTCCACAATTCGACACCATCAACCAATGCAGTTCAGTTGTTCACCCGGTCTTCACAAATTCTGTCATCAGCATCCGCCAACAGCGAGCCCGACACCAGCTGCCGCCACCAGGGGGTCAGTCGTACCGAGAGTCTTCACCATGTCCCTCACCGGCCGTCTCCACCGACTACACCGACGCCAGCTGCCGCCTCCGCCTGAATCTCCTCGTTGTATCTCAATCTCATTCATTTGTATATATTTCATTATATGTATTGTGGTACACAATAAAATACCACAACCTCATGAAGGTTCCCTCATGGAAATTAGAAAGGTTGTTTGCAAAGAAAATTTATGCTACAATAGCATTTTACTTTGTTTATTGTGTAAAAACTAGGATGTGCCAACGTGATTGTATTAAGCTGCTTTCACAGTATAATAAAATATAACAATCCCGAAAATGACAATGAAAATACAGAATTAACTGTTTCGATAACGTGTTGATCAACGTTATGTTGACGCCAGTAACTGACGCAAATTGAAGCTCAATAGTCCAAAACACCACCCACGGAATTTCCTCAAATTCGAAATTACGCTCATCGCCCGAGAGAAAATGCTTATTAATTAACAATCTTTTTACTTTTGTGCGGTTATACGTCAATGCGCTACAAAAATGACGCTTTCGCCTCTCGACGCTCATAATTGAAAACTAGGATGCTTAATGTTTCGCGTCTGTTTACCTTTTACAGATAGTTGAATAAACTACGGAGCAGCTCACACGAATGGTGAAGGTGAAAGACGATCCACCGGGTATGGCCGAACCCAAAAATTCGACCACCGTCGTCGTCGTAGGCGGCGGCTCCTCCTCACACCCAATCACCATCCATAATCACCAAGCGCATCATAACAATGGCAACACGCCGCGTAAACCGCGACACCATCATGGTGGCGGTGGCGGGCATCACTACCATCATCACTCGTCGCACCACCACCACTGCACGTTCCCGCAGCCTATTCAAGCTGCGCCCGTCCTGACGGCAGTCGTCGCCGCTGGCGATCCGATCGTGGGCGGCGGCGGCAGCGGTGGTGATCCCGCCGGCGGGGCGCAGCCGGCTCGCTTCTATTTCGCGCCCGGCTTCGAGCCGCAGGCGCCGCAGTTCGGCGCGCCGGCGGGCGGCTGCGGGGGCGTTGGGTGTGCAGCCGGGGGAAGCCATCCGCAGCCGCCGAATGGCGAATACGTGGTGTTCTTCCACGTCAATCCCGGAGTAACGATCCGCTTTCAAATGGGAGACAATTTGGAGGTGCTTAGAGGTAAGTTGGCTTCACATGTATGTTTAGTGACATCTATTGAAATTTTTAGGAAGTAAAAATATAAGAATAGATGAAGGGAAATTTAACTTCGCTCTTCTCTTTGCATTTTTTGAAATTTTAGTAGATGGCGCCAAGGGCGCTTCCGATTCTTTTTATACTAATAAGTATTGATACTTCCATTTGCTTTTGAATCGATACTTTATGTTATATCAAAAATATCGACCCCATTCTGAAGTTTTGATACAGCTAGTTCAAACAAACCAAAATTAATGGAAGGAAAATAAAACAAATGTTAACGTTTTGAAAACACTGCGTTAAATCTGTTTATGTTTTAATCTATTATGGAAATCAAGCAGAAGATCGCCATCTATTTTTGTAGCAATTCATTTGTGTTTAACTAAATTTACCTGCCACTTAAGTGGCAAACAGAAATGAGATTACGTTTCCAACTAATTAAAGAATTGGTGAAGTAATTTAATTGTCCCTCAGGTGTTTTCTGAAAAATAAGGGTTGATGCAAGTTAAGATTACTCCATCATCGCTCATCAACTTCCAAAGCACGAGAAATCAATCCTATAAGACGAAACTTCTTGAATTGCGATTTGTACATTTATCAGTTAATTTACTTAGGACTTCACAGCTAAAAATGTATCATATGATTGGGGTAACTACCTGGTTTATTTTAATCCATTACTTGTAAAAATTCTGGTTATATCTCTGGATAGTTCATATGTGTTCTCGGGAATAATTTTTTTTGCATTTTTAATATTTTATTACAATTTTTACCAGGAAAAAGTTGTGATACCGTGTATTCTCACATGATTTGCGATTGTTTTCCATGTGTGCACAGCTTGCGTGCGTTTGCCACATTCTCAGCGCGTTGCCGCCGCGAAAAGAGTGTAGGAAGTGAAACGGAAGCGTAGTTTGATCTGCGACTTCCTGCTCGACTAGCTTGCGCGCGCCAGCTTCAGCGTTCGCTATAATTTTCAATAACGAAGCGCACGGCTTCTGGATGAAGAGATATTCAACAACATCGTATGTGCAACATACGCGCTCGTATTGTGGGCTTATGCGCTTTGCTCGCATGTTACGTGCTTGCAACCGAGCAACAAAACACCTCGACCCGATGGTGGTGAACGCAAAGCTCTCTGATTTGTGCGCAGCTTACTCTCTGGTTGTACTTTGAGAATTTTATGCGAAATCCGGCGATACTTGTGGTCCACTGAATACAGGCTTGAAAAAATGGTTGTTCGCGTTGAATAATTGCGATATTGCTAACATGCACGGTTTTGAACATGTCAAGATTACGTAGAAATTGAAGATAATGGATGTTAAAAAGTAGTGGTGCTGTTTTAGTTATTGATAAGTTTCGTTAATATCGACAAACTTCTCTGAAAAGCTGCTAATAAATAATTTCATTAGCGTCTTTATTTATTTTTGATATTATTGCAAGGATGTCGCAAATTTTCAATCTCGCCAAACTTACTTTAGTTAACATTAAACTAAGTCGAATTTATCTGAATTTATTTCCATTTGCAATTACATCTAACTATCCCAACAGCTTGGGTTCAATCAAAGTTTACAACCTGTTAATACACCATTCCGCTTTATAATTGCTATAAACCGCTACGTTTAACACGTGTCGAAATCATTGCAATTTTTATAAGTCAAATCGCTACTAATTGTCCTCTAATTGCGCATTAATGCATCACCAATTAGGTTGTAGTGGTGCGCGCGCACTCGACGCAATGATGTGGCAATCGAAAGGCAAACTGCAACATTAATCAAAATTATCTCGGTTTTACGAGCCGATGGTAATAATCTCATTAAAACTCTAAAAACGGGCAAATCATTTCATTACAGATGCGTACAAGTATACGAGTAAACCACTGATTAGTTCCAATGCTATAATTTTTGTTCATCAACCTGTTTTCTCGCTCATTACTAATTGTAAAGTGTTGAAATCGAAAGCGAAAAAAAACTCGTAACCTTGCATTCAAAACCACAACATGTGGCGTTGTTTTGTCTCATTGTTCTTCCAAGAAATTGTCATTGTTCCCCGAACATTGGTTGCATGGCTGAAGTTGGCTATTAAAGGTGATTTTTATTGTTTAAATGTGCAATCTGCATTTCCATTTGCTGTAAAAATGGAAAGAGGTTGGTGGTTAGATGTAGTGCTAATTTGCCGTGATAAAAGCATTTGTAACACTAGTCACACGTTGTAAACATATGTTCGGAAATTTAAAACAACGGCTATCGTTATTGCAAGATAACATGTGCCGCCATTAAACTAACAAGTTGCTGACCTCTTTCAACTTTAAATATTCGCGTACTGTTGACATTTGTGCATAAAATGACTGCCATTACTGACAAGACATTCGCGTCCGCCACCTACGGTGGACGTATGCGATTATGTGCTTAAGTATGCGCCATTTTAATAGCGATTGAACCTCTTTGAAAAGGAAAAATGTTTGTCGTTGTTTGTATTACGTGGCGTATTTGTTGATTTTGCTCACAAACGCGGCTGAAATGAAACCGCGCTCTACGGTTGCCGATTTCCTGCTTTCACTTTTTGCGCGAGCCGGCGTAACATTTTCGCTAAAAAAACGCGTGGCAGGTCGACGTTCACCTATTTTATTATTTCATGCGCGCGCGGCTCCTCTCTCTACTGGCTGTCACCGTCATCGTCGACCGCAACAAACTGGTTGCGAAGGGAAAAAGTGGTAAGAATAACTTATGCGTGTGTAGGGTTTTTACCACCTTCTTGTTATGCCTACGGTGTAGCTCGCCCTAGCCGCGATTAGTGGTGTCGGAGCTTGATACAATTACAGAGGAAAAAGTCTAATAAAATCATTATTTTTATTATATTATCCGGGTTTGGCGTCTGGCAGTGGAGGTTGACGGGTTCGTATCGATTCCGTCTGGTGCTGTACGTTTTACGGAGACGGCATGTATGCATTGGAAAATGCGGCGTGTGGCGGCACGGACGTAAATGTCGAACGGTCATTCTAAGTTCGTTCGTTCGACAAACATTTTGAAAGCAAGCTCTCCTATTTTTGCCTATAACATTTTACACTTAAACTACAAGTTAGAGTAAATAGAAAAAAATCGGGGTTTCATTTTTTTGGTCCCTTAGTCCAGTTATTTATTGAATTATACAATTTTATTTTCTGGAAGTTAATGAGTTTTGTCTGAATGCATCCAACCTACAATTGATATTTGATGGTTTGGGTGAACTTCTTTCCGGACAATAAATGAAATTAAAAGAAATGTAACCAAGAATTTAATAGAGAAAAGAGACCATACCCACACTGGATTGATGGCTCAAGATAAGTTTGTTATTCGGTCGGAAGGGATCTGAACGGTGTAAGTAGCCTTTGCTTGTGAAAAGATAGCATTCTCGACCCGTTGGCTCATGTTACACTTCTGCGATTGTTTTTTTTTGTTTGATTTTACCGAGCATCGACTGCTATGGTCATTAGCTCTATTCAATTCTTTTTCAATGTAATT
>JAODAC010029198.1:0-15486 GCA_027575185.1 Mimaenictus wilsoni
AGTAATTCTGGAAGAATAACAAGCCACAGGCTTACGCCCGGTCAGCGACAAGGCGGGTGAACGAAAGAAGAAGAAGATGAAAAATTTACTGAATTAAGAGGTATAGATCAGGTATAGATCTTGAATACGTAAAAATAACAACTGGAAAGATCGACAAACGTTGAATAGCAAAAAGAATAGCCATAGCCTGAACAGAATACACACAAAATCACAAGTTCTAAAGAATGTCGCAAAACCTAGATGAACGATGAAAATACTAACATCAGACAAAGACAATTAGGGATTAAAATAACCATCTGTAAAAATCCGATAACAATTAAATTACAAGTGAATTGTATTATTTCGATTTCCTTTGGTGTCTGTCACCTTTTTTCAATAATTGTAGACATCCTATATTCCATATTTGTAAACATGCTGCTCACTTAAGAAAAATGTCATTTCATTGCCGTTGTAGAGATAAACATAGATTTCATTTGTACATTTTGAACATTCGTGTTTTAACAATAAACGTTCATTCTCAACATCTACAACACTTGTGCAGTAAACTTTTGTTTACGGGTAGTTAACTAAACTTTTTGAGCGACAACTTCTCCCCAAAAAACGCCGAGTTTATTTGACTTTGACTCGAGTCTAACTGATTTTAGTTGAATGTGACCGCCTCGCTTGTTTTTTCATACTAAACTTCCGGAAAAAAAGTTAGGGAATGCGACACTTTTGCCGGGTGTAGCAGTAAGTCAAACCTGATTACAGCGGATGTAGAGGATATTCCAAAGCTAAAGTTACACGCGTTTCCTTTAGGTGCGGCCCAAAGTTTCGTTGAGAAATACGATGCGAGAAGTACCCGACTTTGGGTACATACGCTGACTCATTCTATGATTCGCTTCAACCGCAAGCTCTCAAAATTGAATCAGTTTCAGTGTTAACTGATTTTCTGGATAAATCTAATTTAACTCCATCACTCTGGGGTAATTAAATATACGGATTGTGTGTAAGTAATTTAATAGGTATTATTAATCAATCTGCAACTAGTTCTAAAAATCAGTGAATACAATTTCACGTAAAAGTTTTAATTTAGATGAAATAAGGTAAAGCAGATTGTACTCGTAGAAAGTTAATTTAAATGAGTACAAATTAAAATTGTAAAATTTAAAGGAACTAACAATACTTCTTAACATTTTTTTGATATTATTCATTCATTATGTGTTCATTATATGTTTTATATATCATTAAAAATCCAATAAAATTATCTGTAAAGTGTTATATTATTGAGAAATATTTGATTTTAGTTTTTTTTGTAGTTAGGAGGGTTGCCTAGTATTTAATTAGATTATTTATAAATGAAGGCGGAGAATAAATTTACATTTAAGACTTTTTTCATTTAATGAAATTACTCCAGTTTTGCTTATCAAATTGGTAAAACTTAAACGAAGGGAAATAAAATGTGTCAAATTGCAGGAAAAAGACATACACCTTATATAACCTTGTGGGGTACAGTGTGCCGTTGGTTGCGAGTAATGATGAAATTGTTTAGGAATGACGAATAGTTTATTTATCACACAAGTAGAAGTAGTTGACAATGTGAAGACGAAGGGAACAGGGATGTTGCGCGTGCGGTAGCAGAAAACCAACACCCCGAGGTAAAGAAATATAAAGACCTCGAGGGTGCATCAAAGAAAGAACGATAGTATAAGTAAGACAGAGATAGAGCGTAAGGGTTGTTGGAATGCATGCAAAGATTGGAAACAGTTGTGCAGGTTTGAAAGATTTGCAGAGTTGAAATTGAGAGAATAGACAGTGGAAAAAACCTTGAAGAACTACAATATCTATTACATGCTAATGTGTGGTCTGGCCAGCAAAAACATGATATAAATATGTATTCGAAGACTTATAGGCTTATATTCTATTAAGTAGCCAATAAAATTATTTTTTTGTAATCCTGTTGTATAATGTGCACATTTCAGTATGGATTTTGATTAAGAAATGTCATACATATCCAACGAGTGTTCATATCCGTACGGGTAGAACACGTAGTTTTAGGCAATTCTGGTGCACAGGGGCCAAATGATTCTTGCTATTTTCGAAATTTTCAAAGAGTAATAAGAAGCTATGACATCAAAATGTTACCCAACGCTTCCACTTTCCCTTGGTATCTAAATTATTTCAATTTCTTCCACATAAAACTCCTTTAGACTACTGTTAAAATTAGCCGATTTATGAAATTTTGAATCTGAATTCTTGCAAGGTAAAGGTATGTTAGCGTAATCTAGAGCTTTATCAAGGTAAAGTAATTTTATTATATCATCATTTCATGTCTTATTAAGTCCTGAAGTGCGCTGCTACAACTCTGATCTAACAGAGGCACAGGTACAGTAAATACCTTATACTGCGAACGACTTCTTCTGGTCGAACCCGTAACTCTGATGACAAAACAGCGGAGTGCAGGGATAGGAAGAGTGTGACGACAATGTGTTCATGAAAAGATCCATGTAACAACTGACTTTATTTCCTAACTTTAAATCTAACGCTACATACTAATGACTTAACTACTAATGGCGCATGAGGTCGCGATAACAAAAGTCCGGCAGTTAATCGCCTTTACTTGGCTGTTTGGACCTATTGCTAATTGCCGCGACATCATGGCCTATTCGTAAACATTCGCAAACAAAACATACATTTCTGAATGGGCACATTTGACGTAATCATTCAGACCACACATTAATAGAATATAGAATAAGATACAAAATATCAAGTGTATAATTTAGATAAGATATTGCCCATTGTCCTACACCGTATCAGCGCCATTACGCTCAACTGTTTACGCATCTGCGTAATCTTATTAAGACGTTTAAACTTGTTCATCTTTAAAGAAATTCATTTTGACAAGTGACAAACATGACATTTTGACAATTCGACACCAAAAGTTACGACATTCAATTAACGAAATTCTCCTTCGAGTCAAAATAAATACGCCTAGCTCAAATTTATTATGTTTGGCTCGCACACAGTAATTGTAATCTGCTTTGTTGAGACAATAGGCGGCTTGGGCTTAGTTACCATTTGTAAGGGATGTTTTATAGCCGACAGCTCGCATTCACCCACAAGCAAACGAACGCCAACGGTAGTCTACGTTACTCGCCAGTTATTCGTATTAATTCCGACGGAATTATTGCGGAATTAATGCCACACACACACACAACAAGCGAATAAACTCGCTGTTGTAATATTACCAAACCGCCACCCACCTACGCATGCCTACATGTGTTATTGCAATTTATACGATTACACCTGTGTTTGTGGGAATGTGCTTAAATTCATTGAAATTCGTAAATTCTTAGACAATGTAAGATTTGCTACTTGACTTATTTGTAGATGGTGTTTCATTGCACAGATGTCGAGATGTCGACGATTTTAATGTTCATTTTTAATTTTGTAATTCTGAAAATCGTAAATGAAACTTAGGATATTTACGTATTAGCGTATTTGGGGTTATTATGTGTGCTCGGGCATTTTATGCGCTTAATGATGTGGCGGTTTTCTTTTGGTAAAATGGTCAACGTATTCGTTTTTATATGCTCATGGTGCTGCTGCACGTGCCTAGGTGACGGAAGCCATGTTTGATTAATGACTCAGGCGGTCGTCCTGACAAAAACTCGACGTGATTGTGAAATAATTACTCCCGGATTATACAGCGGCAGTGGTTTGGTGATAAATAGTCTTGTTTTTGCCTTTTTCGTTTAAATTTTGCAAATTTTACTTTTATTCATTTAAATTTTATACATTTTATAAGGTACATTAGGGCAATAACATCTAAATCTAAACAAGTATGTAATTTCGTTTTTTATTATTATCTATTTCTAAGTACATAAGGCTCTTTGACAGTCAGAAATATTTAGTATTTAGTACGACATCAAAAATGTATCTTTTTCGATTTGTTTCCTGTTTTAATGAATTCTGTTGTTAATTTTACTAAAACTTTTTAAAAGTAGTATCTCATTAAAAAGAATTTATCGGAGTTTCGAATGATACATTAACTACTATGTATTCTTTAAAAATATCACAGATATCAAGAGACGAAACAGAAACGTAGAAAAATTAATCGCAAACTTTTGACGTAGATTTAAATGGGATATTTGATAGTTCTTAGAAACATATCAGTTAAAGATAATTTCATTAGCTTTTTAACAATGTATGAAACTATAAAGTCACTGTAGAAATATGTTGCAAGGCCACAGGCGGGATTCACTGCGTTTGGCGAGACGGTGCAAAAAATGAAAGTGACTTACAATCTTAACAATAACAGCAAATATAGCGGAGAAATCGGATGTTGTCGATTGATGACGATGATGAAAATTATCAAGTTGATGTCGGTGAGATCAATCTCGATCAAAGGACGAATCTTCTTGTAGAAAAAAAGTTACAAAACGTTACTGCAAAAGGTAATACTCTACGTTCGCAAAAGACGATACTGTTCGCAATTATGTAATAACGCTTCGGCTAGCAGGAAACCAGTTTCCTCGCTTGATCCTGCACAAAGTCACTTGCGCGAGTATACGCGCTGGAATATATACGTGCAGGTCTCAACATTCAAAATCGCGCTCAACCGAGCAAAACAAAAGCAAAGAATGAAAATTGCTGCAACATTTAGCTAATTAATGAATGAAATATTAATAAATAATACTGACTTTGTCTATTTACTTAAATGTTGCCTTTAATTAAATTTAACAAGTTTTATTAGGTACAGCAAATTATGAAACATATCATTTAAAACGTTGAACATTAACGTCACTGAAATGGGTTCCAAACAACTAAGAATCAATCTAAATATCAACTAGGTATCATCTGAAAGATATTATATCATATATATTATTAGGAATACATATTATACATATTTTTAGGAATATAAAAATAAATCACTCAAAAGCTCACTCAAAAATTGTCTGAGACAGTAAAAAAAATCACCAAAATAAAATAAAGTACACTATATAAATTAATTAAATATATTTGCAACAGATAAAATTTAGAAAACCTTAAAGAAATGTTTTAAATTATATTTATAGATTTATTTCGCGGTTTAAACATCAAATTGACCGCTGTACTCCACCATTGTAGGGATGTGTGGGGGCGGAAACCACCTGTCAGTTGTTATCCGAACGCCAGACGAGGTACTTCTTCATCCCCACTTACAACACAGGGTACACAGGGTTGTTGTCGACCTGTAATCCTTTGATATTGCCGGACGTTCAAGCACTGCATGTGGACCCAGTGCATTCACCGCGCTACAAAAAGAGGGCTGTCAACTCAGGACACTTCCTCATTTATACCGTGCGGGAACTACTGCGTTCACCGCGCTTCAAAAACGGTTACCGACATTTGGCTATAAAATTATAAATATTGGTACTTTTTTATAAATGTAGATCACATGTGGTTGCTTTAGGGTTTCGTAACTATCAATCGTCTACTAGTCAAAAGATGGCATAGCTATTTCTACGTATTGACGTAGTGAATATTCAAAATGGGTGATTTCAAAACTTAATGGACAAAAAAGTCCCAAATCTAGGCATCAAAATTGTATTTGCTTACAAACTGCTATTTGTCTTCCACTTCCGAAGTTCTATTTATTTAAGTTTATTTAGTTTCAGAATTTTAGCACAACTTTCACATACTGGTAGTTTTGAAGAATTTACTTGCGACTTGTTTGGCTCCGTAGTTTTTATAACTTATGCTATCATATCATATGCCGTCAATCTAGTCAAACCTATTCTACCCTGCGTTCGATGTACCTTAAAGTGTTATAATATACGATAGAATACCAAATTCTATACGAAACTATCGTAATCTACCCAATTATCCTCTTATCAACTTTTCCTCTTTTATCCATATCGTAACCTACCGTCCCTAATCTTAACATAAATGCTCAGGTTTAACCTAACATTTCCGCCTATAAATACGCCAACTATTTATACATCAAATATATGCCAAATTATATGTCCACGAAATATATCTAATCCCTGGAGTGTTGATAATATTGATTTTCGAAACTTTACTGCTGCCCAACAGCAATAGTAAACTATTGCATCAAAATTAGATTTGTTTACAAACTGCTGTGGGCAGCAGAAACTTCACAGTATTTTCTTAACTTTCACAAAATCGTATTTTTGGGAAATTTATTTCCGACTTATTTGGCCGTGCTTTATTCTCTAACCATATCTACTCGAACCTTCTCTTTCCGTACCATAAATTGCTATAATCTTCCTTAACCTATCATAATCTATCCTAAACAGTAGTAGTACCCCATTTTATCTATGCCAACCTTTCCTATGATATCCTTCCACACCACAACTAAACCAAAATTCATTTACGTCAACATAACGCATCTGACATGGTCACCTATCAATACATCAACTATTACTCAATAGATAGCGCTCTAATATTTCAAAACTCTGGAAAATCGGTATTTGTGTATTTAAAAACTGTATTGCAGTCCATAAAGCACGCAATTGCTGGGTAATTACGTTTGTTTTCAAACTGCTGTTTGGCTTTAGCTGAAAGTTCACCACTTCTTTGTCCCATAAAGTGGAATCACTCTAACCTAATAACTTAGTATAATCTGGTCTTGTGCGTTCACACGTTTTAACGAAAGTTTTAAATTCACGGGGCCTTATTTAAAGGGCTTTAACGAGTTCCCCAGCAGTGTAAACGAAACACGAATGCGCGTAGGAATGATGGTGTAGGAGAATAGAATTTACTCAAATTGATGCTGCTTAGAAACTGACTAATTCCGATATATTTAAAGGGCATGTCTACGCGAGAGAGGATACTCGCCTTGGCGCATGCGCAGCTTAAAAAGCAGTGCTGTCAACTTCAATAGCGTCGGTGGTGCGAACAGTACTAATTCACTTTTTTAGACCCCCCCCCCCCGTTTAAAAATATTTTTGGGCCTTTTAGTTTTTTGCCTGTTCTGATTCCTCTGATGTTTGTGTTGCCCTTTGATTTCTAGTTTTGAGGGATTTACTCACATTCTTAAGGATAAAAATCATTCGGTTCGGGCATCTTTTGTTGGTTCTGATTCCTCTGCAGTATGTGTTGGTATTCAATAACTTGCTGCAGTGACTGAGTGACATATTGCACTGTTTTAGGTATGTAAAACACCAGATCGAGCATTTTTTGTGATTCTGATTCCTATTAATCATGTGTTACCGTTCGTTTTTTTGTCTAGCTATTATAGTAAATGCTCTCACCTCTCCTGAGCTCCTAAGGAGCATGGTCTTCCAATTTGAAAACCTCTGCTGTTTTCTATAACATCATAATTTCCGAATACCTAACGAAAATCAATTATTAATAGGCGGCTAGATAGACCGATTAATAATACGTCAAGTATTATTCAAGAGACGGCGAATATTTTGGATTTCAAGTAGTATTCCAAAAGGCAGTACTAAACCATTAGAATATAATTACATTTCCTTACAAACTGTTGTTTGTCTTTAACAGAAAGTTCCCAGAGCAATCTCAACTTCCACATACTCATAGTTTTAGAGAATTTACTTACGTCTTGCTTGGCTCTGCAGGTTTAAGCATTTTACAGCATGTCCAAACTTAAGACAAGGCTATAACATTATTTATTAGTTCATTACTCCAAAGTCCCAGAGTCCAAGAGGGTGCAAACTGCGCCTCGAGGTGTTTTAACAAGCAATAAACATGTCCCAAGGGAACGTATTTGTATTTAAACACGAGCATGGAAAGAAGAATGACTGTGCTTGTGTTTTATTCACACTGCCACTCGCCCCCAACGCTTGTTCTGAGAAAAATACGCAAGGATAAAGTAGGATATCGCAGTTGTTTCGTCGAATTTCTGCCACATCACAGGATAATCCTCAGCAACCAACTATTCAAAGCGTTCAAAAACAAGCTGCACACAAAAGCAAAAAAAATAGAATTTATTATCCTGAATAGTCATCATTATTAATGTATTTTAAACTTTAAGTACAACATTTCTTGTTATCATTAAAATTGACAATTTCAAGAAACCATTAACGTGCTCAGTAATACAGAATCCAAATGATTTTCGTACAGGTACGTTCACGCAGTCTGAACCACCTGGACACATTGGAAATGCGCCAAGGGAATGAGACGGCTGCGAGCACGATGACCAGCCCCGGAGGTGCAGTTAGTACGAATCCCAGTCCGAAGGCTAGCAGTGCCATCTGTGGAAGTGACAGCGGCCAGTTGAAAGACGCCAAATCGGTATCGGATTGCACGATGGCAACCAATGCAGCACGGCCGTTACTAGCGCCACCTGAACCACAACTTCCGGCGAATGTCTCACCACCAAACACTTCACCTTCGCCGACCTACCGACGACATATGCTGAGTCGTTCCCAAGTACGTTTTTCATACTTACCAAAAAATAATAAATTCTAATTTCTTGCTTTCATGGTTTTAAAATGTTTAGAAATCGAGTAGTGAGTGCTTCAGCGTAAATTTCGAAGTTGGTGATGAATCTACCTACGACACAGAGTTGTTCTTCCCTGCTGCGCGTGGCGTCACTTTACAGTAAGTCCACTGCTAATAGTCGATAGATGGCGGCACCTGATTCTTGACCTTTTGTTGGCAATTAAGTAGTACGTCTTCCTGGCAGGATTTATGAGACTTGAATACGTGCCAAAGGTGTATTTATGAACGTACTTTGTTCCTGCTCTTACTTGGTATAAAGAAATTCGAGTTTAATGTCAAAGACGTGATGTATTGTCCTTCTAACTAGTCTGAACATGCTAATTTTAAGAAATTGACTATATTGATAAGATTTCAAACTTTTTTTATTCGAACTAAAAAATAGAACTTGAAAAAAAGGTAAAACTTGAAAAAACTATTAATGCTGATAAGTTTTAATCATTTTAAATGACTTTAATTCCCCCGATGAGAAAGAAGTAAGATATAAATGAATGAAATCAAGTTTATAGCTTTTCTGAAAATAGTCCATCAATGTGTGCGAAAGTTTTCTAGTAAATTTCACCTGCGGTTAGGGTAGAGATGGAAGGAAAGCAGTAAACTTTTGGTAAAATAAAGGTAAAACCGAAGACATCCATTGGTCCTCCTACCAAACTAACTGCGTTCAATTTATCACGTCTTACGGCTCTTCCTGTATTTGCCTGTCGCTCAAGCATTCGTGGACGGTGGAAAAATAAGAAAATTCCCTCTCTATCTCCACGAGAAAATGCAATCGCTTGCTTCCACACGCCACACGTAGGGCGTCTCTGTCAATACTTGTGTTGAAATGCAAAAAACTTTCAAATATTCACCGAGCATTCACAACAAGATATTACTGGCAAAAAGAGAGATTCGTAAAGACTTGGATTGATTTTAACGAAAGGATTTCTTTAAAATCAGACTCAAATGCAGCGAATAGTAAAAAACGTTAAAAATAAACGTTAAGGGAGTGCAAAGATATCGCCATGTTTTCCTAGTTGCTCCATTGCGTACCATCTTTCCGGGAGATAACTGACCTTCACTAGGATTGATTTATTAAGCTTTTACCTAAAGCTTCTTCTAGGAGCCGTGGTGAAATTGCCAATTTTTGGTTTATTCAAAGAATAATTCCCTTAAGCTTTGCAATTTTTCATTTAGCTTGACAATGGAGGTTGAAATTTTGAAAGTTGTTAAGACTTAAATCAACAAATGATGTCTAGTTTTATATATAAACAAAATCATTATATTCTTTGTTAGTTTCGGCTTAGGTTAGGTTTGGCATAGGTCAGGTTAAGTTTAGTTTAGATTAGGTATAGATTATATTACGTTTAGGTTAGATTAGTGTAAAATTAAAGATGATTTCATTCAACATTCTCGAAATTTATCTAGGAAGAAACGATTAAATCTATTTAAATGATAGAAATCGAATTAAATGAGAGGAATCAAATTAAATGAGAGTATTCTAATTAAAATGGACAACAATAACCTGTTTGTGCTATTATAGAAATTATTTCGATATCATTTCAACAGAGAATCACTCGCAAAGTTGTGCGAACTCCGCAACATTGAACTCGCATCCTGCGATGTATGGCTTTGTGATCGCGAATCCAACGTACAATCCTGGCTGTCACTCTCGCAGGACACGGCCTGTTTGGTTGGGAAGCATGTCAAGGTCACCGCCAAAGATCCCCGTGCTTCCGGCAGACATCTTTCTCATGGCGGGCAGCTCCAACCCCAACTCTCCTTCCAGCAACAAACGAAGGATTCATCGCATTATTTTTCGCATGCGAGGAAATTATCTGGAGTAATATTTTATATTCTTCTCCTTACTGGATTTTATTTTAGTCTTATTTGATTTTATTTCAGTCCTATTTGATTTTATTTAAATCGTATTTGATTCTATACTGTCCGGGGGTTGATGTTAATATTTTGGGGATTTGTTCCTATTTAGAATTTTCGTCCACGCACGAGTTTCTTCAGCTCGAGCACGGAGGAATGCAGCACAACCGTTGGTGACTTTGACAGCAGCAAGAAGGAAACACGAAGCAAACAACGGTGGTCCTCGAATCTGTTCGGTAATAGCAAGGAGGGCAAACAATCCATGGAGCAATTGATCGAACATCTCAATCACTACACACGTTATGGTGTCCCACACGCGCCGAATTACACGCTCACACGCAGCGATTCCCACGAAGCGCTGGATAAACTCGAAGATGACTGGCGGGAGATTATTGACGTTTCCGGTGCGTAGACTTGTACCTAACCGAATTTGTAGGCTTTCTAACGGGACGCGTGTTTGTCACCGTTGTCGTGTTACAGAATTGACAGAGAAGCAGCAGAAGCAGCAGACGGCACTCTGGGAACTGATCAAAACCGAAGTGGCCTATATCAAAACGCTGAAAGTCGTCACGGACTTGTTCCTCGCGTGCCTGATCAACCTGCAATCATCGAACATCCTGCGGGAGATTGATACCAACAAGCTGTTTTCGAATATCAGCGATATCCTCGATGCGAATGTGCAATTCTGGCGCAGTTACCTGTTTCCGGTGGTGAAGGAGATGCGAGCGTATAGAAAACCGCCGTGTTTGGAGACAATGTGTGATGGTTTCCTGAAGCTGAAAGATTGCTTTCATGCATATTACCGATTCTGTGGGGAGCAGTCACGGTGTCAGCACTATTGTCGCGAGAATCTCACTCATAATGAGCTGTTTACGGCATATTTAGCATGGTGTGAGACTCAGAAAGAATGTAATCGACTTAGATTGATGGATATTTTGGTACAGCCTATGCAGAGACTCACGAAATATGGTCTTCTTCTTAAAGCTATTCATAGAAATACGGATGATGATGTGGACAGGGATAACTTGAACATTATGGTAAGATTTGTTATTTTCTCGAAACAATGAGGTGTTAGGGGTGTTTGATCTTGTACAGATTCGATCCGTTGATGATTTTGTCAATAATGTAAACTTCAGCTTGAAACAGAAGCAAGACAATGAACGGCTTAAAGGAATTATTGCTAGAATTGAAAGTTATGATATTGTGGTAAGTGATTAACTGATGTTTGAGCTTTCATGTAATACCAAGGTCTTGTTTCTATCCTGCAGGAAACAAAAGATGATGATTTGGAAAAACTTGTCAAGAATTATAACCAATTAGACTTAACGAAACCAATGATTGGTTGTCCTCCAGAAAGAAGGAGGCATTTGCTCTTAGAGGGTGATCTGAAATTCAAAGATAGCAATACATCCAAGGTGAGTTCCTGTAACCTATACTAGAAAAATTTACCTTAATACTACTAACCACTTCCAACTTCACCTAGCATTAGCCAATATCAGTTATCTTTCCCTGACCTCATCCATGATTACCCAGCTTACTTTAGCCTCTTAAACACCTAAAATAGGTTACCAAGCTTCACCTGATCTGAAAATTAATCATAGCAATACATCTAATGTAAGTTCATTTAATCTAGACCCATAAAGTTACCATACTTCTGTTTCTAACGAAACATATCCTCACGTAGCATTAGCTAATATCATACAAGTTTCCCTGACTTCATCCAGGATCACCTAACTTACATTGGACTCTCAAGACCTTGAGATACGTTACCTGACTTTACCTACCATGATCTAAAATGAAACATAGTACTACGTGTAAGGTTAACAGCCAAACAGAGGGCCATAACTAATAACAAAACCTAACCGCAACCGTAACTAATCTCGCCTAGCATTTATCTAATCAGCCTTTGCTTCCCCTTACCTAATTTCAATTGGTCTCACCTAATCCTAAGTCCAGGCACGGCAATCTTCTATGACTATGGGACAAAATGGACCATACACTGAATAATGTAGGGACATTCGGGCCACAATCGCAAATAGAGATGTAGGTCTCCTTCCTTTTGAACATTAATGGAAGTCTCAATTGAGGGTATCCCATGGGCATGACCTACATCTCAAATTAACAGGATGTACCTATTTTTTAACTGGATCCCTTGATATTTGTATGTGGGTCACTCGGTGATCCGCGAATCATAAGTGGTCGCCCGCTGTTCTGTGTTATTTGACTAGAGCTAACCTAATCTCATCGGAAAATTAATTATAATTTTCTAACCAAGCTTAACTTCAAAGATTAGCCTTAACTAAACTGTTCTAGCATTTCATATAGTTATTTCCCTAACCTCACCTAGGATCACTGGTCTATCCTAAACTTAAGTTATTTTGCTTAGCCTCACCTAAACTGATCTGAAATTCTAAGATATCAACACATTTAACGAGAATTCATATTAATTAACCCAGACCCGGAACCTCACCTGTCTACTTATATCCAAACAAAATATCACCTAGCCGTAACTATTCCAACCTAACATCAGCTTATGTCACATAGACTCGCCTAGTCTCAAATAGGATCCTCTGACCTAGCATTAGCTAATCCCTTACCTCATTTAGGATCCCCTCATCTTACAAAGATTTCCCTTACCTCATTTAACCTCTAAATATCGTCGAATTTTGATGGGTTAACACATATCCAAAGCTAAACTGAAATTTCACAAAAATAAAATTATCAAAATTAAATTCCTAAACAGATGGAAGTCCATTGTTTTCTCCTCACCGACATGCTCCTAGTCTGTAAGCAGTCAACGAAAAAAGGTGGTGCCACCATGCGTGTTATCCGAATGCCCTACCTCATCGACAAGCTAGTCGTAACCGAAGTCAACAAAGAAACGCCAACGTTGGCGTGCGTTTATAAAAACGAACTAGACATGGCGATAGGCGCCTTCCTCCTACAGAACAGCGACGCTAAAAAGCTAAAGAGTTGGAAGGAGGGGATCGCTAAGGCCCAGACCCTATACAGCCAAGCGAAAATAAGCTTCCTCCCGACAACCGAAACTGCTGAGAGTGTGGAGACAGATTACAGCTTCGATTATGTCCCTGAGAACGATTATCACTACTGTCTTCAAGCTCCACGGTCGCCACTCGCTTCCTCAAGTCGGGCCTCAAGGGTCTCCTCTCTGGCACACAGCCACAGCGGGTCTGTAGAGATGAACGATCAATCATCCCTCGGATCGTGTAAAGCAGTGTCCGTCGAGAACGATAATCGCACCGCGTCGATATCAAGTGATGAAGGTGTTCAAGCGCTTCCTCCAGACCAAAAATCACCCTCGGGTGGTAGCAGTGCGAAGAGTTCCTTCAAAGGTCATCGGATTTTTAATAAAACACCGAATACGCTCTCTGTACAACCGACATATGCACATCATTTAGGACAGTCTTTACCTAATTTGGCTCTTGGGTCGCCGAATACTCTGAGCAATAATACGCTATCCGTACCAAGCACGAGTAAAAACGGGCATTTGTTAAGTCCTACACATAGGGGTATCTCCTATCCACCTCCTTCGCCCACCAGAGGGAATCTACGAAGAGGCATGGCTATCAACCAAAGCAAAAATCCACCTTTGATCAAGACAAGACATGTTACATCAAGTGCTAGTACGGCAGGAGGTGGTGATTTTGATGTCCCAGTGATAGCAGGTAGAGTAAAACCTTCAGATCCATCTAGCAAACCGCCATCTTGTTTCCCAAGTAATGTACCATAGAAGTGGAAACAAGATGGCGTCGCTCAGTGTGCAATAATGAAACAAATCTGCAACATGCCATAGAATTGATCATGATATATTTACTCATTTGCTTTGTTTCGGTCTCTCTATCGTCCTCTCGTCTATCGCCACGTCTCATTCCGTCTCCTCTCTCTAGAAGAAGAAAACAGTGAGGCTGCGTAAAACCCACGCAACTTATTCGGCCACAAACAAAAACATTTGAATTATGAAATATAAAAAAAAAACGAACACCACCTTACAAAATGAATACGCAAAACGAGCAATTTTCCGAGTAAGCCATAATACTGTGTTTGGAAACATGCACCCTACAAAGAAACACACACAAACCACATTCTGTCACCTTGTGCCTGACTTCCCGCCAAATCAAAACCGGCCGGTTTAGCCCATAACCAAACAGAGAGTGAGCACACACTCGGTGAGCACCTTTTCTTTCACTGCCCCCTATTATCTCTCTCTATTTCTCTCTCCGAACGTGTTCTTTTAATGAGTCCGCATACACTTCCAAAACTCTGCTACTTTTTGCGTTTGTTGCCTTTTGTCTTGTACAGTTTTGTAAACTTGTTTCTTCTCTGCTCCTCCTTATTATATATACTTCTCTGTTGTGACTTTGTGGTTTTGTGGCGTATTTGACTGAATTAGAATGCATAATTAGCGATGGACCCCTAAACACACGCCTCTTTCTTAGCTGATTCTCAGTTTATCAATCATGAGCATTGTTCTGTTAACTATCTTTGAGTTGGTACATGGTGATTGTTACAAGTGCGGCATGTGTCTTGGAGGAATCACCTAGTCAAGCCATCCCGATGGCGTGTCTAATGTTTTTGGGTTTTAGGTGTTAGTCCTGAGGATGTCAAAGATTTCGGGGATTTCAGTCGAGGTTCTCATCGACAGGCGATGAAACGCAGTCATAGGAGTGACAATAGGCGTTATCATACTGCTGGTACTGTTGATGATATTAAGGTAAGTACAATTCTCATAATCAGTCCCTTGCTCTATTCCAGTCCCAGAATCACTTGTTCCCAGACTATATTATAACTGGTAATCATACTCATCCCTACAATAAACTGGGAGCGTTGTTGTTCTGTCTAACAAAAAAGGAGTCCTAAGTCATTTAAAATCCTTACAACATCCTGTGGCGTCCTTGTAGGCATCCTACATCCTCAGGTAGCGGAATATGTTTCTTACTTTTTTTGCCAACTAACTTTACCAGCCAAACAGACACCTGGTAGAGTCTAACCTAAAGTTCGATAACCTTTCACAATTTTATAATTTCACATTTTGAATTATAAGGGAACTTTTGGGGCACTAATATGTGTCCGGGTAGAAGAGGCGGTTCTCAAAGGCGCATATTTAAAACCATCATCGACAAGAGATGGAGGTATCAATGAAATAGAGCGGGATGCGGGATGATA
>JAODAC010029209.1:0-15481 GCA_027575185.1 Mimaenictus wilsoni
TATGTATGTATCCAGGCTGAAGGACCAGTGAAGGTCGATGGCCAGGTCTGCGGACCGAATACATTAAATAAATAAAATACATTATGTAAAAGAAAAAAATACCCTCCAAATTCTGAAAAAATAAAAAGAACGTTACATTCGTAACTTTAGGGATTCTAACATACTTCAATTAGAAACTTTAACAAACTTCTCAGATTTGCAAAGAACAGAAAGTGAAGATGTCTGTTTTTACCCACAATCTGTAAAAGTTTTGTTGAAAAGTTCAACGGGATCGATTGTAAATACACACTTCAATGAGGATTATCCAGAATTCTGCAGTGTTCACAAACTCTTCGAACACTGGGTTCTCGAGTGCACAGAGTCAAGAGCCATTCACCAGCTCAGCCAACATTTGCACAACATCCCAAGTGCATTCGCGGGTATTGTATGCCATCAGCCGAAGGTGCAGGAAAGGAGTGTATGGATTTTAATGCGAGTTTTACGACCTGTGAATGGCTTTCTTCGGTGGCACCACGGCGAAGGTGCGAAGTGCCTGCTATGCCTGCTATATACGGAAAGATTGGGGATGCAAAATTCCAAGCGTCTGTTTAGTGGTCATTAAACAACGAAATCGTAACCAAAATCGTAAAGTCGTGATTCCCGTTGAACCCGGGGACATGCATGCGAATTTACGACTCGGTTTTATTGCAATCATTCTGACATCATGTTGCGTGAATAAATCCTCCAAGATAGTTGCATATCTAACGGTTGATTATCAATTTGATTATCGATGAATATCAATAAAAATGCTATTAAAATGGTCGATCATATGGGGATATTTAGGGTTTTTATGATCTGGCTTTTTAAAAATATTTCGTGGACTTATGGTTCATGCTTTGTTTGGATTGAATATTCATAGGATCGTTTTATAACAGTATATGGTGGGATATTGACGTTGTGATAGGTTATTTTAATATCTACAAACGTGATTCGTTATAAAATATCAGACATTGAAATTATTATTATTTATATTAATTTTTTTATTATTTTTATTAATCCACTACTAAGATTAGCTGTATTAAATTTTATTTCAAAATAATTTATCATATTAGAAACTAATAACAATTAAATAGAATAATTAATTTTGGGCCCGCCGAGATTCGATCCCGGGACCTTGTAGTCAGTAGTCAATGATCATATTGAACAACTTTGCTAGGCTTGAAACTATTTTGATATCCACAAAATCCTCAAAAAAATGTTCATATCTTAAAGTACCTCGAATTAAACGCTCTTGTGAGGATATTTAAAGTAGAACAGATCTAGCGTTAAAAATCGAAATATCTTCAATAATAACTTCAACATTATAAAGAGCAACAATTTTATTTTCTTCATTTTTAGGATATTTGATTAGTTAAAACTGTGTTAGTACAATTGGTTTTCTCTATGAAGGTTCTTTTAACGTTGAATTTTAACTTTGTACTTCAAATTATTAACTTTATATTATATAGTGATGAATTGAATTTGGATCATCGCAGAACTGAATTTGAAATTTTCTGATTTTCAATTTGAAGGTAATTAATTTGCTATAAGATATTAGATATCACATTAGAAGTTATTACTTTAACTGAAACGAAGTGATTTAAAATTTATATGAAAAGAATAATAGTGTTGTTGAGATAGGTTATCAATAAATAATTATCTATATTATTGATAAGGAAACTTGTTTGAAAGCGATAGTGTACTCTACACAATATATATTTATGATTTAAAACTTTTGGCTACTCGTCAAAATACATATATCACAAGTAGGTTGCTTCCTATCGTATCGCATCATGCATAGATAAAGCATGAGGCCATGGCGAAGGCACGACTCGTATTATGCCTACGGCTTTTGATATACAGATATCCCAGATAGAGGTGGGGCAGACCAAATTCGCTTTGCTGTGCTAGGCTTCGGCGCGCCTGTGCTTCGGTTCTTGCGCCGCTACCCAACCACTACCGGCGCACTCACCGTCCACGCGCCGACGGTGGCACATCCGCACGCACACGTCCCGCACTGACATTTGCGCTTCCGTCTTCCGGCTCCTCCGCCCCGTGATCGGATCACCTCCTCATGTCACCGCGACAATCGCACGCGAACGCGTAAAAATGCAGACACCACCCACGAGCCAACATCATCGGGCATCGTTGAGTGTTGGCATTGGATGTGTATCGAAGCGCAAATGTTACCGAGTGATACCAATAAATCCAGTGGCGTGCGAACATTCTTGCAATTCTTGGATTTAGCTGTTCTTCTTCCGCCAGTGGTCAAATAGTGCTCTAGTGAATTATTCAGGTTTTTACGGCGAACTCGGTTAGTGTGTTGGTATTTGTGCGCAGGTATTTGACAAACATAATCATGGTGGACCTTAAGAACGAGCCGGCGGCTACACCGAAAAAGAGCAAGCATCAATTGCTCTCGATGACCACCGTGAAGAGTTGGTTCATGTCGGAGAAGAAGAGTATTGATACGCCGTTCAGGAACCGGATGCCGGAATCGTTTCTTAGGTCAATTCGACGACGATCGCTTCGGGTAAAACGGGCGAAAAGTTTGGTTCTTCCGGAAAAGCGCAAGTCTGGTGAGAGCTTAAGTATTCAAACGCATATTACTCAATCGAAACAAATCACTTACAAATAGAAAGTATTTTATCTGGTTCAACTTGCCGACTGGGTATTATTTAATCACAATTTTTTGAAATGGAAAACACTTGTCTGTGGTTATCAGAATAACCAAGCTACCGTGAAGTTAGCGTGAAGTGTTAATCATCGATAAGCGACGAAACGATGGACGTTTGAAATAAAAAAAAACACACCAACAATCTAGTTTTTTTTGTAGGTGGTTACAGACAATGTACATAGTGTTAAATTATGTGTAAAGTTATGCGTAAAAGCGGAAATACGCTGGTTACATGCATAAATAAAATTTCCGGTTGTAGAAAATTCCGCTACTTGTAATAATACTTGTAGCAACCATTACAGTAGGAGTAATTTCTCTTTTGTAAATATTATGGTCGCTTTAGTAGCTCTTATATTTTTACTAGCTTGTTTGTTTTACAACTTTAAATATTTACTATATTTAATTAATCGCTACAGTTATTAAATTTAATGCGATTCTTATTGCCCGATAAAGTGCTTATCCTATAGAAGCCAGACAGACACGTTATAAAGTATTAATAGTTAGTGGTAGTTTTTGTGGATTTTTTGTACAAAGTCATAAAATTTAAAGCGTGGTGAAAAATACCTAGTTTAAAGTTGGAACAAGATTCTAAAGACAATTCCAACGTTGTTCAGGCTCTTTAGACGTTAACTGGTTTTTACCTAGAGAAGATTCATTGTCATTCCAGATACTTTTAATAATGCATCAGTCTCATGCACTTGTGCACAGCTACGAGTGATATTGAATCCATGAAGTTGTAGTGCGTTCCTTGAGTTCCCGCAGATATATAGAAAATGTCACAGTTTGCAGTAAACATTTTAATAGTACAATTGTCGCGTGACCGGGTTGCACGCGACATCAGCTCCTAGCGGATGAGATATTGATTGCCCACCTGGAGCCTTTCATTTTAAGCAGGATCGCGGAACTACCCGTTCCTGAAATTGGGTGGAAAAATATGGAAAACAGAAGTATTCACGGCCAAGTCGAATAACGTACTCATTTTATTCTTAAAAATAATCTTCGTTAGCGACAAGAAAATTCCAGCCGCCTCACTTAACAAAACATCCTGCCCGTGATGCATAATTCTCTAACAAACACCTTACTGTTCTCATTACGGGCCAGGCGCGCACATACACATAGTGATTTCGCCGCAATACAGAAATAATTCAGCTTGCATTATTGCGTCTCCGTTCACGCGACAACAATTTTCTGTTATAAATATTTATAGTTATTTTACTACTCTTTGCTCAATTATTTTTACTACCTCTAGCTTTTATTTCACTTGTTTTACAACTTTAAATATTTATTACCTATAATTATAGGCTATGCATATAAATTTTCATACCATTTTGACGAGATATAGTTTTGATCTTTTAAAAGACAGGAAGGTGGGTTATAAAGTATTAATCGGTGAGTTAGTACACTTTTAGTGGAATGTTGTTTTTATGTGAAACCATAAAGTTTAAAGTTTAGCGAAAATGGGCATGGCTCACCCACATAAATTAGTATGCAACTTGACTTATAACATGCGACATCCGATAGAGTTTAAAGTATAGTATATATGACATACATTCAAGTATCGAATAACGGAACACCGGAAGTGATGTTCAGGTACATTAAACTGGTCATGTATGACTTTATGTAGGTGTAGGTTTCTCATCATCGCTGCAATATTCACGGAAATATTGAATTTTACCGTGCGTTAACTCGAAAGTACTCTAACTAAGCCTTAGTCACGCTCCTTCGCCCACCTCTTGATGAGGTGAAAGAACGCAATGCAAAGGGACAAATTGAAATTATTTTAATGTTCTAGAAATGGTTGAAGGGGTTTGCTTGATGCGCCTTTAATGCATTTGCATCGATGCGGTGTGTAATTAAGTGTGATTGCTTTCGGATCAAAGTGGGTGTTGGGTTTGAAGGTGGAAAATTGTTTCTGATGGGAATGTTACGCTTTGCAGAGACAGTTGTTCAAGACAATCTTCTCAAGGATGTTTGGAGTTTAGTGGAAAATTTTAAAAAGAAGATAGTTTTAAAACTTAGTTAGATAAAAGGTGGAGTTACCTGAAATTAAAAATTGTGCAACTCTGAAAAGGTCTAAAAAATGTCCAGCTGGGCACACTTTTCGGAAAAAAGGCCACCGATCATGTATTTAGTTGGGTCATAAAATAGACACCTGAACGAGTCACGTGTGTCCAGGTCTACGAAGCCTTAAGACTATAGACGCTGAATTTCTTGACATCTTGCTTAAATGCACTTATTCGAGGTCGTCTCATCCATCATAGGGTTTATGAGGCAAAAATATATGCCCACAACAGGTTTTTCGAATATTTTTAGTAGAACCATCAAACCTAGATGGATCACATCGTATATAGATCATATGGGACATCTGCCCTCCTCCAATACGTGTTCCTCAGCCGGGATAAATGCCCCCAGGGCCTGTCAACAAAAGACAACTAATCCGTCTGTATAAGGCCTACAATGCATCGTGCTGCGTCAATATTTGCAAAATCTGAAGGCGATTATCTAAAAAATGTCCTTCCTAAAACGGGGTATTAAAACCATTAAAGTGAAAACTATCAACTACACAACTACACCAATAAAATCATTTTTCATGCATTTTAGCCATTATCCCACTATTTGCAAAACACGTAAATAATAGAATGGGCATGGAAGGATTACCAATAAACTGTAATCGGTTAACAAATATTGTACGACTGCAAATCAAACAAATGTTTGTAAATTCGGTTATCGGTTAAAAAAAACATCTGCCCTGTCAGTAGCAACACATGCTTGCGTATCAACTCGAAAAATTATAATCTCGTATTAAAAATTTACATTCATTACGGTTTATTCGATTTTCCCCGCGATTGCATTCTACAATAAAATCTGATCATATTTTTTACATATAGCACGTGGTTTTAATTATACTTTATATCTCGTGGTTCGGAGCTTAATAAAAGAGCTGACAATAGTCGGACTATAAATAAGCATCTATCGTATCCCAGAACGGGACAAAATTTTTAAATCAGATTATGTACAACATAATATCAAACCGCTGAATCAGTACGGTGCAATAATCATGATATAGAGCGCGCAAGGGATGATTATCTGTAGGGGTTCCATATCACTGACGATATGACCTATGTTTTAATCCTAATCTCGGTATATATGTTTTTTTTTTATGTATGTGGAGGTTGTATTTGTTTACGTTATGAAAATTATACTCGGGTCCAATTGTATGCTTGGTTCCAATAGGACTCCTGTGGTTTGCGTAATTCCGGCATCCTATTGTGTGGGGGTTAACCCCATCAACGACAACCGGTTGACCTCCCGTTTTGATCACCTTCTCCGAAAAAAAAAATCGAATTAGGGGCGACTTTTTTTAGTAATTTGAGTGTAGTTTTTTTTAAGGGTTCAAATTGGTAAATTGGTTTGCAAGGTGTACAATTTCAAATGTGTTAAAACAATAAAATTGATCATTATTATTGATCGTTGTCCTGTTAATGATTTTTTTCTTCGTAGGTTTTATCGTGAGGTTGTGAGGGACGTTTATTGGTTCAACTTCTGTTCAAACAGTATAATCATCTAATTTGAAGTATGTGACAATAATTTTCATGATCATTAATCATAGAATATACATTCATGTTCCAGAGTAAATATAGAAACCAATTAGTTTTAATTTGAGAAGGAAGGAAAGGCTTAAAGTCTTCGTATTTTATTTTATGTAAATTGTGGCCGACACGCAGGAAACTGCAGGGTTGAAACGGTTAACGGTCGTTGAATGCACATATGTGAGAATCTCCCACGCATCCTTGCATGACACGGTAGAAGCTTGGCCAATACCGAGCCTAAAACCATACATACATAGTACATGTTGGGATGCTTTTCTCTTGACCCTCCCCCAATATTCGACAATAAGATGTAATAAATTTTAGATTTTATTTAGGAGCTTTATTTTAGAGCGTATCCTTCGAGTGTGGCGAGGAGCATCCCTCTAGTGTACGTTATTTCTTATTCACCAATATACCCGAGGTGGTGTTGTAGCGAAGTTTCGTGGTCCCCAGGGACACGGTGAATGTACGTGATCCGGAAGTTGTATCTTGGACCGTATTTTGCAAGGTAGACAGTCGTGGTCGTAGTCAGTCCCCCTCTTCGATTTCTTCATTTGCTGTGAAAACACGTAAGAATGGTACGCAATGTACGAAAGTCTAATTCAATTTCTATTGACTACATTGCTGCTTTCTATAACAA
The DNA here is from genome assembly GCA_027575185.1 of Mimaenictus wilsoni. Lineage (NCBI taxonomy): Eukaryota > Metazoa > Arthropoda > Insecta > Coleoptera > Staphylinidae > Mimaenictus > Mimaenictus wilsoni. The sequence continues at coordinate 6,926 of JAODAC010029209.1, forward strand.
TTCGATCTTTTCCAATTTTGGGTGCTCGCATTAAGTTTTGGCAACTGGCGGGAGGCATATTCTCAGGGCACAAAACGAAGATGATATTTATGTGACATGAGCCGGTCGTCTTTAGAAGAATACGGAATTAAGGGGCCGGTAAGATGTTCGAGGGGTTCGCAAAACTGTAATAAAATGTGGTTCAGTTTGTATTATCCGCCGTGAATTTAATAAAAGTGAGCGTGGTTAATAGATGATTAGATGATGCGCAAGGGTTTCGCTCAGATGATCTTTGTTGGGCTTGAGAATAGGAGATAACGAGATCACTTCTTTGCAATTTGCTCATGAAGTCATCTTGTTAGAGTTCTTAGGGGTTATTTTAAACCGGCTCATGATTAAATCAGTGAATGTTTCTGAAATTTCATATAATCTACCTTCTTGAATAATTGAAAGAGATGAAGATCCAATTAGACGTGGCTCTGATGAAGGCAGGTGTTTGTACCAAGTAAACTGATGTCTCCACCTGGCGCCCGGAAACGCACTCCGATTTCCGGAACGCGCATTATGAAATCCTTTGGCCGGGGGACGCGAAACCGCAATAGCTACTTAATACGCTCTGCCCTTTCTTCTTCTTTATTGATGAATATTAGGTGGCTAATGGCGCAAGACGCGCGCATGCCAATACCACATTCTCGTGTTGCGCTCCACGCCCCGCTGTTTATCCTACTATTGTTGGGAATTGTTTGGCACAGAGAGTGGGCCGAGTTTTGTGGCACATGTCGCGTTCCGTCTCAAGTACTCCCAAAAGAAGCCGCAATGGCCTATGCAAACTTTTTTATTCGGACGTGCAGCTTGCAAGCCAAAAACAAGACCTCAAAAAAATTGCTCCAACTTTTGAATTGCATAATTTCTTCCCAGGTGTGCCACAGCCTTCTCGAAGGAACTGAATGAAAAAAGGGCTGAAATAATAGATGCTAGACAAGTTTTTTCAGTCTTACCTGCACTATGATGATACTATGATAATATTAAGTTTTTACTCGGCTTCGTTAGCAATTCAATTTCATTCTGCTAAGTGTTTTCGTAATTGAATTGAATATATGCCCATGCAAAATGGGCGACTGAAAAATCGCAGGTAGCAATGGGATACCTGCATAATGTTATTTTAACTGCGGGGCAAGTTACGAAAATTTGATTAAATTCTCTCTCATTCTATAGTGAGACGTTGAACTCAAAGGGTACAGGGATATATTACATCGGGCCTCGCACAGCTCATGACTCCTATGATGAATTGCTCGGGTTTTATTTCTACTTTTACTAGAGACATATATACCTTGCACTTTTACGTTCACTTTCTTTTCAAACTGGTGCTACCAACTATTACAAGTTGCATCTGTCCTAGTCTGAGATTCGGTAAAGCCTTTCATACTTTGATACACTTCTTATGAGGCGAGGCCTATTGGTTGGAAAATTTTTCGAACGCTTATAGTAAAAAATGTCAGACATGTTATGACGAAAAATATGATTTATGTTTTGCTTCTGGGGGATTGGGAGCCATTTCTCCCGGTTCGATCAGTTGGAATCTTGGTAACATCTACAAGGTAGATCTATAAATATCCGCCGACGTTCGATGTGTTCGACGTTTCAGAGGCGAACAAAAGACGCCACACGGGAGAGAGAGCCGTACACAAAAAATGGAGCGCATCGGTTTTCAGAGTTTTCTTTCAATTGGCATCAGCAGATGTTATCGCACAAGTGGAGCATAACTATGCTACAAATCGATTGATTGTTATGTCCTGTCCCGCGCGCGATTGTACTGATTGTACGCCAGTTGTTGCTCCTTGAAAACGCACCGAAAACTAATAAGAAATAAGAGCATCTTCAATTTACAAAAAACGGTCGCTCGAGTTTGCGGAGAGGTAGTACGACCTCTTTGCACAGCTGTCCATTCTTCTATCTTATCGCAAAGATCGGAAAGTCTATTAGTTTAGCGCGTGCGCGAGCTTAATATACGTCTTATGGAGACGCTTGCTTTGTGTTTTTGAAAGATCTTCGTCTTGTAAACATTAAATACAACAAATAGTTTTTGATGGAACTGGGATTCAATGAGTAGGAACGAATCGAGGTTGGTAATAACCACCATAATAAGTAGTACAAATCGGCGAGCAGTAAACCGTTATTCGTTTTTTTTGCTAAGAGTAATTATTCCCGTTAGCAAAAACGATTAAACTACTTAATAGGAACCTTGCAGCCATTAATCGTAGACAGCGTTTTACATCTTGAAAACGTTGAATGTTTGGCGATTTGGTGTACATTTAAAGGTTGAGACAGTATGGTACGCATGAAATTTTACGCTTGTGGATCTTTGATGATGATGACAATTTAATTATCTCCCTTCAAAATATACACGTGTTGTCCTGCAGTCTTTTAAGAGTTTATGCACCTTAAACCGACAATTACAAGGCTTCTATGGCCTGAGGTGCCTACGTCCACCATTATTAATCGACTTTGCTAGATATGATCTTGAAAGTTCCTATTGTACCGGCAGTAGTGGACAATAATATATGGAAACAGCATATGTTATTTTCCAGTACAATTGCGTCTTTCAGGGTTTGCCGTTTTGCAACACAGTTTTCTCTATCTTAATCAATTCCCATAAACTATTGTTGACGTTCATTTTCTGTTTCCACAGTACCATTGTTAATATTCAGATCCTCTTTCCAGATTCATTTGTTAACAGCCAGGAATGGACGTTATCGCGCTCGGTGCCGGATCTTCGTCTCGGCATCGTTGGGTCTTTATCATCAGGAAAGTCTGCTCTGGTCCATCGCTATCTGACCGGCAGCTACATGCAGGAGGAGTCACCAGAGGGTGGACGCTTCAAGAAAGAAATTTTGGTGGACAATCAGAGTTACCTGCTGTTGATCCGGGATGAAGGTGGACCGCCCGAATTACAGGTAATTTAATTTTTTGATTTGGAACAGTAGCAAAATTGCTCCGCCCACGAAACCATTTTACTGGTCGTGGGAAACTTGAAGGACTGCCCAGATTGCGTGCGTCGACGTGATTATCAGAGTAGTGAATGAAAAGTGATATCGCGTGTTTGGGCACCACCTTAGCATATAATGTTGACGCCGAGACATTCTGTCGCCGAGATGACGTGTCTCGATTACCTTCTGTCACGCGTTCTTTGTTTATTTTTCCTGGACATTCAATAATGCTTTTCTGTAGACGAAACTGCGCTAAAAGGATTGCTGGAAGAAAGTGGAAAAAGTTGATTATCCCAATCCCGATCTTAGACCCAATTTGAGATAAGTTAATATCAGTCGAGTTGGCAATAAAGTTGCAATAACACTTGCAACATCGTATTGATTATCATGTTATGCCGTTTTCGCTATCTCATATCAGTTCGCAAAAAGTTCCAGAAGGGCAAAGCAGCCCTAGAGCCCTTCGGCTTGTGCATAAAAAGGGGGCGCGTTGTCGTCGCCGTCGGGCCCTCTCCGGTGAGCCCAGGCTCTATTGCTGAACTAGACGGAGAGAGATAAAGTGCGCGTCGTCGACGTCGCGACGCTCTTCGTCCGCTTTTCCTGCTTTTCGTCGTGTGACTCAACGCACCCGATGCGAAATCCAGTCAGTGCTTTTCCCGCCGCGCGCTCGGAAAGGATTGTCGACTCGGACGCGCTTCTCGTTTTGTTGTCATTTCTGTACCTGGAAGTTTACCTGAATTGTTCACTATCAAAAAATACGCTCCCGTTTTTTCCCTTCGGTGTCCCCCTTTTTCTTGTTGTCTTGTTGAACCACCTAAAACCTCAGTTCACATTGGTCTGTGAAAATGTACTGGTACCATTTTCGTTTTCGTAATACGAACCAACATTTTACTAATTATTTCTTTATTCCGTAGTTTACATCGTGGGTCGACGCAGTCATCTTTGTCTTCAGCTTGGAGAACGAGTCATCGTTTAATGCGATCTACAACTATTATACAAAGATGTCCCAGTTCAGAAATTCGGCCGAGATTCCCTTGATTCTAGTTGGCACTCAAGGTGAGTTCTTTTTACAATCACTAACATTCCATACAACACTCATAGTATTGATTGATTCATTACTTTTTGAATTATTAATGAGCTTGTCTAACACTGAATAGTTGGACTATGACTCCGACCTCTTTGTTTTAATGAATTTCGCACAATGTAAACTTCGTATCGTACGCCATTGTGTCTAAGTTTCAAACGATAACGAAAGTTGAGCGACACATTTTCTGAATAATGCCCTTTTTTACAGACGCCATTAGCGAAAACAATCCTCGGGTCATTGATGATTCGCGCGCACGCAAATTGGCCAATGACCTGAAGAGGTGTACGTATTATGAAACTTGCGCCACTTATGGTCTCAACGTCGAGCGAGTGTTTCAAGATGGTGAGTCATATCGTTTGTGTTCATGTTTTGATGTCATTCCTTATTTAATCTTCCTTTCCGACATTGTTTAATGTTGGATTAATCTTTGCAAAGTTTAGTTGGCTTTGCATTAGCGCTGTGATTGGTTGTAATTGGGACTTCAAATTTTTAACTCTGATATCTCTCCCCCTGGCAGCTTGTCAGAAAATTGTCCAGCAACGTCTGACTACATCCGCCGCCTGCCTGACGCCGACCAATTCTCGGCCCTCGACACCCAACAATCATTTCCACACGGCCGCCGCCGGCGCATTAGCGACGGCGCCGCGTTACCATCTCGCCAATAATGGATTCGGCAATGTAGGACAATCGCCGGCTGCAAATCACATGTCCCCTAGTCACAATCACACTTTATCTCATAAGGTAAGAAGGATGTTATGTTGAGCTTGTTGAGGATGCTAACGATGGATTATTTTATATGTTCAGGAATCAATGGCTTTATCACAGCTTGGAGGCAGGCAGGTTCACACGTTATCGGCGTCGAGTCATCACCTCCATCGACAGACCGATAAGCATGATGGTCTTTTCCGAACCGAGGAGAAGTGGAACTCCTCGTCTTCAACGTTAGGTAGCCATGGGTCATCTCAGGCACTCGTCATTCAGGCTATTCCGACGGAAAATAATAATATTGCTAAGTTTACGGCACCACATCCGTTGGACAACAACCAGACCCCTGCAATTAAGGATAAAGATCTGCCCACACCAAGTTCAACCCCGACGACTTCACGAAAAAGTCGTCGTCGGTCAAACCTCTTCACACCTTCAAAGAAAGCTGACGATAAATTGAAGAATGGAGGTGATATTGGAGTTGGAAGGGCTATTCCCCTGAAACAGGGTTACCTTTACAAGAAAAGTAGTAAGCCTCTCAACAAGGAATGGAAGAAGAAATACGTAACTCTTTGTAATGATGGTATCCTTACATACCACCCAAGTTTGCATGACTATATGGATGACGTGCATGGAAAGGAGATCCCACTTCAGTATGTTACCGTGAAAGTTCCGGGACAGAAACCCCGAGGGTCTAAAAGTATCATCACTGTTGCTGGAACCAATGGAAGTACCATAAATGAAAGTCTCGGTGGTTTATCAATTGCAACTAGAGATAAGCGACTCACAGAAAACGTACTCCTCACCGGGTACGACACAATGAAGGAACCAGGCAAATATACTCAGGCAAGTGGAGACGAAGGCTTCAACAGCAATACGTACTTGAATGGAGACAATCTGAAATCGGAGACGCCAAATGTGAAGAAGCGTCATCGTCGAATGAAGAGCAGTGGGGTGAAGAACTCCGAATATGACGACGCTGAGGTATTTGAGTTTTGCATTGTGTCTTTGGACAACAAACAATGGAACTTTGAGGCAGCAAGTAGTGATGAACGTGATCAATGGGTTACTGCAATAGAGGAACAGATTCTTAAGTCTCTACAACTAAATGAATCGTCGAAAACGAAGAAGAATCCTATGGAAGCGGCGAATATTCAAAACATCCGATTGCGGGTGGCGGGAAATGAATTCTGTGTCGATTGTGATGCACCAAGTAAGTTTACATTTCTCCAACCCCATTTTTGGTACGTTTTACCTATGATTTTTATTGATTCTACAGATCCTGATTGGGCTAGTCTAAACCTAGGCATTCTAATGTGTATAGAATGCTCTGGTATACATCGGAACATGGGTTCCCATATTTCCAAGGTTCGATCCCTGAATTTGGATGAGTGGCCGTAAGTACCATATCTGGAATAATCTAGATCACAGTCTTTAGAAATTAATTTTCTACGTTTGTTACAGTCCCGGACATCTCAGTGTAATGCTCTCCATCGGCAATACCCTAGCGAACTCAATTTTCGAGGCTCGGACACAGGGCTACACGAAACCTGGACCAAATACTAGTCGGGAAGAGAAGGAGCAGTGGATTAGGTTGAAATACGAGTCCAAGGAGTTCCTTCCACCTACCTGCAACATGATGCCGCTCGATAAACAACTCATTGACGCCGTATGTGCGTCGAACATTAAGAATATTCTTCAGGTGCTCGCTCAAGCCAGTAGTGAGCACGTGAATTCAACGGTAGGACCTAATGACCTTCGGAGTCCTCTTCATCTGGCGTGCGCTATGGGAAATTTGGGAGTTGCACAGTTACTAATTTGGGTAAATACCATCCAGAATTTATTTTCTCATGTGATATTCTTATATTCTTACTTTAGACAAGGTAACTTATTATATTTTTTGTTGCAGCATAATGCAAACGTAAAAGCAACAGATGAAGATGGCCGAACATGTTTAACGTATGCTCGTGCCGCGCTTAGCATCGCCTCCGCCAAACAACAAAAGACCGGAAGTATACTATCCAGCGATAGCTACGTGATCGCCTGCAATAATCTCATTGATCTGCTGGGCGCCTGCGGATGTCAAGATGTCGCCGTGGTTCCTGGAAGTGGTACCCTTCCCCGTCGACGCGGCAGCCAGGCATTGCCACCACTCGAGAAGGTCGCAACATCCAGCGTCATCTAAACAAAAAATAAACGCTGAAATCTCTGCAATAACGTAACCCATGGTTTCCGTCGTGATTGATTTTACTTAATTCTTCTTTATTTCAATATTAGCTACCGCTGCATAGCTATTAACTAATTAGTACAATTCCTTGACCCAATTAAGAATGACATTCGAGAATTATTAGTGAAAATCCGTTCGTAAACTATTTTTTTTGCGGTAGGTGGTTGTTAGTTGTTTTTACTCACTTCATTTTCCAGATGATATACTTAAACTGTCATCATTGTACTTAATTAGTAACAGCAAGAAACTTATGTTATTCTAGTGTCATGCCTACGTAATCACGATGTCAATTCCTGCACTAATATTCATATAAGTAGATATCTCAAACAACCAGAAAACTGACCACGATGAGTATTAAAGTAAATCATAAGTAATTAATGGATACTTATATATACATTAACTATGTGAGCAAAAACATGTTTCAATGTCGTTTTTTGTAATTTTTGTACGATTGAACGTGAATCGATTAGTTTGGGGCGATACAATTCCGCTCCGATATCTTCGTTTTGAGGTATTTTTTGCAGTCTTCATTTCCTGAACGTGATTTAATTTCATGTATCTGCATCGGTAACACCAGTGCATACACATACTCTGTCTGATAATCTATGTTATTATTAGTATTGTATACATCTGTTATGTTTTATTTGTATATAATTTTGCCAAAGAATGTTTTTATATGTTTATGCTACATACTGTACAGAAATTATATATGTTGTTCCACCTCAAATTGTTGATTGAATTTATTTTAAAGTTACGAGTTTTGAAATATTGGTCGATTAGTAATTTCAGATTGAAATAAATTCTCGATCAATTTCAGGATTTGTTGGTAAGTTCGATGTTGGTAATGCGATGTGCGTTTGCTCTTAAAACAATAGGGCCAATGGAATCAACGTAAGGTTGTACATTTCACACGCAGGAAGTCGAAATCGACATTTATTACCCTGTATCCACTCTTTTGGGTAGAAAAATGGGTTATCAACCGAGGAAATTGGCTTAAATAGTTAAGCCATCCGCCCCTTTGCCGAGTTTTTAGGGATTAAAATGAACACACTTTCATACTTATGATGCACAGAGAATCAGAATTCAATATTTTCAAATGTAATTATTCGAATTGAAGTTTGTAACAAATGGAAAATAAATAATGAAACTTCTTAAATGTGAGAAAGACTTTCATTGTAATATAATTTATTTGTAACAGAGATTCTCGAAAACTAAAATTTTTCCAAGATGTTTTTACATTTTCTGTTTCTATAGATACCATTTTTAGGTTGTTCGGAGACCATATTTTCCTTGATCGGTAAAACTATCTCACCAAAAATCAGTCAGTGGGTCTAAAAAAAATATATTACAAAGAAAGTCTCACATTTAAGTAGTTTATTATTATTTTTTTATTTGTTAAATTTCTTTTAAATAAAATTTCAATTCGTACAGATTTAAACATTAAAAATATTAAAATCTTATTCTTATACACATTACATTACACAGTACATTATAAACTATTGTTACGCGGATTTGTAACTCACATAGGCAGCCACGAATACATTTGGAGGGAAAGGTGAGCGAGATGCCCAGCC
>JAODAC010029220.1:0-15477 GCA_027575185.1 Mimaenictus wilsoni
ATGCGTTGGCTTTAACTAAACCGCTTGTTGTCCGCTTGCTTGTTTGCAGTTGCGCCTGTGTGCCGCGACCAAGAGATGATCATCATCGGCGCATCGCTGGACGAGAGCCTCAAGGTGCGATGCCACGTGGCAGCCGATCCCAGCGACGTGACTTTCGTCTGGCAGTTCAACAACAGCGGCGAGAGCTTCGATGTTTCCCCGGCACGCTTCGCTACCACCAGTGGCAACATCAGCGAACTGATGTATACGCCCGCGTCGCAGCGCGACTACGGCACGCTGACCTGCTGGGGTCGCAATCCGATCGGCAGGCAAAGCGAGCCGTGCGTGTTCCAGGTCGTGCCAGCCTGTAAGTAGACTGTAATCAACTGTTCCTGTGGAAGGGGATGGGGTGGGTAGCGCATTAAGGAGAGCGAATCGGATGTTTAAATGGCGACTTTGTTGGTTTCCGTACGCGTCGAACTCTCGGTAAAGTTGAGTTCTCGAGCCGCCTGACGGACCTTTTGAATGTGCGCTTTGTGCATGTTCGCGGCGCTATGAAGCGACTAGTTTAAGTTAAACTCGAATGCGGATAGGACGCGGTTGGGGTTAGTTTGGGGAGTTCCAGCGCCACGTAGTTGGCAGGCATACGCATTGTATTTGAATGGATGTTGAACGTGAAGAAGCCACGTCAAAAGGTCCCTGGGAGTTCGAGACAAATAAATCTGATAGTTACACGAGTGCTCAACCAACGCTCTTGGGGCTTAGTGTGGAGGTGGTTAAAGGGGGTAGGGGCACATCTGCCCTTTAAATATTAAGCGCTCAGGTCACGACTAAATGTGGCGCTTTCATCGTTTCCAGCCAAACCCAATGCGCTGAGCAACTGCACGCTACGCGCGGCCACTAATCACAGCGGCGGCGACGCTTTGGAGGTGGAATGTCGCGCCGGTTACGATGGTGGCCTTCCACAACGCTTCGTTTTGGAGGCGTACGATCCGTACACGATGCGAATGCGACTCAACATGACGACGACGGCGGGCAGCATCGACTATCCCGTCTTTCGGCTGGAACTCGGCGAATTGCTCGCCGGTGATGGCCTCCCGCCCACGCTCCGCATCGTCGTCTACGCGCAGAACGCTAAGGGTCGTAGCGAGAAGATCATGCTGGACGACATCACGCTCAACGACGCCGAGAAGCGCACAGGTACGTTAAGCCGGCACCCCCGACACCAATTACGCGAATTGTAAGTGTTAGATCAGGAACGCGAAAGCGAAGACAGCAGCAAAGCTGGATCCGCGTTGTTTCAACTTGGATTTCAAAACGTGGCGCAATTTGCTTATTCCCCACGCGTCTTGCGCAGCTAAACACAAACACCCTATTAATGCAATTTGAATACGCATTGGAAATTACTTTCCGCGTGCGCATGGAATAATCAAGCAAGAGGGCAATTCGGTGCCGCGCACGTCTTCAACGACATCCGGCAAATGGTCTGTCAGACTGTATACAAAGCGGCGGGCGTGTTCATGCGGCATATGAAATTAATTCCGCGTACGTGGAGCTCCAACACGGAAGTGAGCAACTTTCTCGTAACGCTCGAAAGAAAATCATCGTTTGTTAAAACGGTTTTGTTGTTCCTGCTTTGACCGTAGCGCACTAACTGCATTTGTTATAAATGCGAAGATTGCATGTTGCAGCAAGAATATTTTTCATTTTTAGAATGAAAATCGATTATTTTTACTTAAAATTGTAATAAGAATGCCATGGAAACTATATGGAAACTTTAATATGTTATGTGTTTAATTTAGATGGTTCTTCGAATATTAGCATACTGCCAATAGCTGCCCTCCTGACGGGCTCCTTGCTGACCATCGGTATTGGTGTCCTACTGGTCATCGTACTAGCTGTCCGACGACGTCATCGGCATTGCGCCGGTAACCACTGCAATCATCAACTGGACCCGTCCAAGCAACCAAAGATCACACCGCAAACGTCGCGACCAGGCTCCATGCTGGAGATCAACACTGGGGACCATCGATACGTGGTGGCTTACACGCTCAAACCTGTCGCCGACTGTATTGGACAGGCACAAATCACCTCCGTAGAACATCAGCCGGATATATTGAATACCCCTCGAAGTAAGTACCCTCACGTTTCTATCTTGTCTTCGGAATAAGTAGTAAAACGTCCTTTATTGGGTCTGTTTTTCTAAAGGTGCCGATACAACTACACCTCCCAATGCAGGAGGACCTCTACCAAGACCAGATGCTCTCTTTACCCCTCCCGGGGAACATGCAAGACATAGTCCAGCATTCGCCAACTTTGTAAGTCCTTTACTGTTTGTGTGTCGGCAAAGTAGTGCAATAATATCTTGATTGGAATTAGGGTCACACGGATATGCATGCATCGCCCGAAGTATGCGTCCCACATCCCATGACCGCAATGGCGACTACATTAGGTAGGTCCAGGCCACGACCGCCACGCGACGTCCCCTTCAATTCGTTCGCGACAATGCGTCGTGATCACATCATCGCCGACTCCATACCGGGGCCGGAGAGCTGCGTGTAATCCTCTTCAACATCGACAATTCTTCCCCCTAGAACTTAAATGACTTTTAATCCAACTACAAACGAGCGCTAACAATGAATTTGCATTTTGTTTTCCATACACGTTTCAACCTAATATGGCCTGTGATACAGGAGTGTAGTTGCCAAGTGAAGTTTAATTTAAACATAAACTAATATACCAAGAAAAATACAAACTTTACTATGTATAAACTAAGCTCAGAATTAAGCAAAACGAATACAATACAATCAAGGACACGAGCTTAATCCGTAAGTTGTTAATGTGAGGAATTTTTCGGTAGTAATAAAATTGAATACCTTCCTTCCGTTTTTTTGACGATGATCGTCGTGTGCTGTCAACGCGACACACTCGCTCCAAGTGAAAGTGAAACTCAACGAATGTTACGTGTAAACATAGAAGAATTATAATTGAATAAGTTATATTATCGAATAGGCCTATTGACTACTGATTAATTTATCGCGCAAATGAACAAAAATGGTCTTTATATAAAGGAACGACGAATGTGTCTTACAATATAAATTTATTCCGGTCTAAATACCTATGGTAAATAGAAATTCCAATATTATTGCGTTTCGAATCAAAATAACGATACCTAATCTAATCGTAAGAAGAAGAAAAATCTACATAAAATCACAAGAAAATATCTAGAAAATTGTGCGCAGTTTTATTAGATAGATTTTCGATACTTTTCTATATAAACCGAGCGTAATTGTAAACATAATGCATGATTGAATGCATTATTTTATAATGACATATGAAGCAACAAAAAATTGATCACAGACAATTGTGCAACTAATTGAACTGCGATTGTTATCATGTTTCGTTGACATTAGTGATGGGGAGTGATTGATGAGAGTAAATTTACCTATATTTAAATGTAAAATACAATAAATGAGTAATAAATGAATAATAACGTTGATTGTAAATATGGGCATAAGAATATTGTATAAATGTAAGAGCTTTATTGCTGTGCAATAATGTGACATATTTTATAAAGCAAACAAGATGTTATGTACTATACCAATAATGGAAATGATGTATGAACATGTGCCGACGAAATAACGGCGACGCACACGATAGTCCGCTCGGCTCCAGAAAATGATATATGATGCAAAAAAGACCTAAAACAATTGTAATATAACAAGCTTTGTCTTTGTAAATATAACGGAACCAATTGAAAGTATTATAATAAATACGTGTCTGAAAATTCTTGTTTATTTATTTCCAGGTTTTCTTGCAGATTTTCTACGAATAAAATAGCTTTTTCGCAATTTAAAAGGGGTTCACAGAACAAATCATATAATTCTCATTCATACTGTGATTGGTTCTTCATTTTGGGTAGTTCTGTTACAAATTAAGAAAGTGCAGTCATTGAAAAATATGTCGTACAAAAAATGAGATGACCATTAGTGATTAATTCTAGAGACTGCTTTTTCTTCATACTTCGATTCAGAATAAAATTTTCTATATACTGTTGGAACAGTTTTTCGTTTGTTTACTTAGAAGCTATTTTATAATTCATTAAAGTTAGGTCCTCATCGTGATTATAAGAAATATGACTTTTAATCATTTAAAGAATGCATTTGTATTTGTATTTGCATTTTTCTATGTAGACAAATGTTTCGCAATGAATCCCGATCGATTCAAAATGAAATGTACTACCAACTCTACTATCAGCTTTTCGTTTGATTGATTAGTAGTGAAATTACGAGCCATTAAAGTTGAATTAGATTACCCCGACATATTTTTGTCAGAATTATAACTTGTTGTCAGCCGATGTTGATTGGTGTGTCATTTCAAACACCTGCAGATGTTTTGCATGAGGTCTTCGCTACGAATGTGTTGTTCCTGTCGTCGACAGAATCGCGTGGCATGACGAAGCGCGGGATTATGCAAAGGTAAGCAGCGATAATCTGTTATTATTGGTCCCGCCAAAAAGATCCCGCACCCTAAAATAGAGAGGCGAAGAAACGTGTACTTACAATTTAGCTAGTAAGATCATTAGAGAACAAAGATCAGTTGTTAGACTCCTTCAAGCGTGCTCGCTCTTTTTACTGCACTCGCAGTCCTCTGTATTGATATCTTTGTTTGTTTTCAACACTTGTAATGATTTCTCTCAGAGGTTGCACTTTTATATCACACTAGTCGATTCAGAATGGAATTTGTTATTAACTACTTAGGGTTTTCATGTTATTCCTTAGTTGATGTTTATTAACCATAAACGAAAACAAGCATAAAGCACATATAAAATAAAATATACAAAACCGAATCAACAAAAAATAAATGAAATCCTTCAAATTTGACAGATGTAAATATTACTGAAATGTTATTCATACACTATTCCTAGCAAAAAAATACAGAATGGTTAATTCGTCATGTTTTAAGTATTGTGCCCAATAAAAATGTCAATGGAGAGCACATTAATAGGTTCGTACGACATTGACAATATCGTCGAACTACCTTACTATGACAAAGATCGGGTGGTCGGTTATCTGCGTACGCAGTTCCACAACGCGCGGCTGTATACCTGGGCAGGCAATGTCCTTCTTTGCACCCAACCTTTTCGAGAAATACCCGTCACAGAACCCCGTATACCCAAATATCCTTCCTCGCCTTCCGTTGATGCACTGGTGGATCGTGTATGGTTTCGTTTGAATCACGGTATTGGAAAGCGTGATCAGGCCGTGATCGTATCCGGTGATAGTGGTTCTGGGAAAACCTACTCCACCTGTCTGGCAATTAAGGCCATTGCACAGAAGCAGATCACTGATGAAGAGTCTGACTGCATTCTAAGACAAGCTTGGGCCTCAGTACCGCTGTTAAGCGCTTTCGGAAATGCTCCTACACAGTTGAATGCAAACAGCAGCCGTTTCGGGAAACTGCTTCGATTGCAATACATTGATGGGAAATTATGTGGAGCTATGATTGAAACTTACCTGATTGAGAAATCACGAGTTACCAATCTGAATTCTGGGGAAGGAAACTTCCACATCTTCCGGCAGGTCCTCGAGAGTCTTGATGATGACGTTTTAGACTCGTTGCATCTTTCCAAAGCCACACGTTACCGTATTGCACCGAAGACAATCGTCAATTCGACGTACCCTGAAACAGTCAAGTCTTTAGAAACGTTAAACATCACAGAATTGAATGAAATTTGCTCAATTTTATCAGTTATCCTAAATCTTGGTAATGTATTATTCCAAGAAGATTTAAACACATGCCATGGTGATGGTTTCGATATTAATAATATAATAGTGTCGCCAGGTAAACTTTTAATGTTAAAGTGATCGCAATTTCAAAACTTTTCAATTATAGAAAGTGTGAAATATGTAACGAATGTTGCTAAGTTGCTTCAAGTTAGCCCTGCGGCCCTGGCAAGTATTTTATGTACGATACAATTTGCCGGAAGCAATCGCGAGAATATATTTAAGTCACCATGTACGAATATCGAAGATTGTGAAGCTCGCAGAGATTGTATAATGAAGCATTTATATGAGCGTCTCTTTCGATGGCTAGTAAACACAATAAACTTTCAGATCTTTCAAGGAATCACCGAAGAACACATTAGTAATTATCTAATCCCATAAAATCGATCCTTCAAAAGTACTCACGAGCTCAAATTACAGATCTCTTGGATTTGTATGGTTTCGAAGTGTTTGATCATAATACATTTGAACAGTTATGCATAAACTACGCGAACGAGCGTCTACAACATTATTTCACTAAAAGTTTCCTCATGCATCAACGCGAAGTCCTTCTGGAAGAAGGATTTCAAGTCGAGTCTATCGAAGACGTTGAGTATGTTGATCGCATCAGTTTGATTGATGGTCCCATTTCCATATTTGGAATTCTTAACGAGGTCCTATATATAAATTGTATAATTGTGTACATAAATCAACTTAAGTTAATTCTAGGAATGTGCCATGAAAAGATTCAAAAGTAATCTTTATCTGAACACTCGACTTGGCCAAACATTTCGGAATAATAAACATTTCTTCATAAACGACGAATTGGAAACATTTTTTAGCATTCGTCATTTCGCTGGTGTGGTAAAATATGACACGACGACTATGATTAATAAAAATATGGATAAAATACCTGCAGATATTATCGCATTTCTGAAATGTTCAAATCATGCATTCTTACGCAGTTTAGTGGAAAACGATCATGAAATCGTTGGCAATAATAAACGAACTGTTCTGAATTATTTCAAGGTAAACCAAGCAATACGTTTCTATTGGGTATTTAATGTTTTGCTTATTTTGTAGAAATCATTTGATAAACTAATTGACACGTTCGAAAAATGTGATGTTCATTATATTAAATGTTTAAAACCCAATAACTATAAAATAGCAGAGTTCTTCGACGAAGAATATTTTACTAGACAATTGCTTTACAACGGGATTTTTGAAATATTAAAGTTGTCCTTCCAAAAATATCCTATTAAGCAAGTCATATTCTCTAATATAACAACATTTAATAACAATATCATTTTTTTAGAATGAATCTAGATATATTTGGTAAAAAGATTGGCTATAATCTACATGAGATACTTAGAAAGGTAAAAATCCAAGAATAAAAAGGCAAATGTTTGCATAACTTGTTGTAGCCTTTGGGAAATGAAATTCACATCGGAAAGCGAAGCATCTTCATGACGGAAACATGCCTGTGCATTCTGGAACGTTTTAAATTAATTAAAATGCATCAATCGGCGAGAATCATACAAAAATACTGGCTGCTTCACATGAAGCGGAAACATAAAGCTGCATGCATTATTCAAAATTGTAAAGTAGCTTACTTTAAATTGTTACTATTTACACTATTATTCTCTACTTGATACAGACTGTCGCCGATACCTGCTCCTCAGGAAGGAATCCTCAGTAAGTAGATTTAAGGATTTGTCCGGTGTATTATCACAGTTGCCCTGGGAATCTGATGATTTGAAAAATAATAACAATAATCGGAAGGTTGAAGAATATTTGCAAAAGAATCTGGTAGAAATAAATCATGATGGTTTGCCACTGTCACTGCAATTGGAGAAAACGTATAATCAATTGACTTTAAAGAAATTCAAACGCATACAGTATTTTGGAGATAGAATAGTCAGCTACTGCAAACTAGCAGAGGTAAAACGATTTAAAGATTCCATGAAAATGAGAAAGAGGAATTAAATTATTTTTGCAGATTCCCATTAGATTTCATATCCGGAAAACTTGCCTACGCTATTCGCATTTGTTACCAAATTCAGAATTGTCTAAAGGATTAGTAGACATTTTCTAATAAAATAATTTCGATCTGAATATGAACGAACATTTCTTTTTAATTTTGAATTTTTGAAAATAGTACTGGTGGCGGCATCTAGATTCTAACGGCTAAACTATCAATAAACGTAGAGTTCTTTACTTGTAATTTTCTTCAAAAGTTTCATCGAATGTCGCTAGATTTCTCAGTAAATATAAATTAGTAAGTATAAATTAGTTTCATGATTTCTATCTATTATCTGTGGATAGTTTCTTCTTTAACATAAAACTAGATTAAATCAAAATGTCAGATGCTTGGGAAGAAATTCAACCTATGAAAAGCAAACGAGAGCGACAGCGGTTCCACCACTAATAACTGACAATTCCAAACCGATAACTGAGTCGGCCTTATTAAGGTCAATCCTGGCCGGGAGAAAGATCAGCTCAAAAAACTACACGAAGTCATCCTTCACTTACCAACAACTTCGATGGAGTTACTTGAAAATCTGGGATATGTGGCTTATGCAAACGACAAATCTGTATGTAGTTTATTGCAAAATTTTGCTACAGAAAACTTGCTTACGCTATTCGCATTTGTTGTCAAATTCAGAATTGTGTAACGGATTAGTAAATATTGCATAACGAAGTTATTTCGATCTGAATATGACAGAACATTTCCTGTTAATTTTGAAATTAAGTAAATAGTCCTGGTGGCGGCATCTAGATTTTAACGGTTAAATTATAAGAAAGTCGATTTTTAATTGGTTTTCTTCAATAGTTTCATCAAATGCCGTTAGATTTCACTGGAAGTATAAATTAGTAAATAAATTAAACATAAATATTAATACAATCAATTAAAAAATATAAATGAAATTAATTAAAGGTAATAGTAAATTCGCTTTACTCCTGATAAAAAATGGTTGAAACCGAATGTAAATAAACACATAACCAATAATAAAATGTATCAAGTTAGTTAGTTAGAGTTAGTTACATGATTTCAAGCTATAATCTGTGGATAGTTTCTTTTCTAAAATAAAACTAGATTAAATCAAAATGTCAGATGCTTGGGAAGAAATTCAAGCTGTGAAAAGCAAACGAAATAGTCTCCGAGAAAGACTAGAAAAACGCAAAAAGGAACGAGAAGATATCCTGGGCAGTCAAGCACTTTCTCGACCTGTAATTGAAACAGCCAGCACTTCTAAAATCGTGCCACCACTAATAACGGACGATTCCAAAGCGAAAACTGAGTGTCTCGACGAAGAAGACCTTATTAAGGTCGATCCTGGCCTGGAGAAAGACTTGTTGAAAAAACTAAATGAAGTAATCCTTCACTTACCAACAACTTCGATGGAGTTACTCGAAAATCTGGGACATGTAGCTAATGCAAACCACAAATCAATATGTAATTTATTACAAAAGTTTGCCACACAAAAGATTATTACTGTGAAGGAGATCATTAAAGATGGTCAAACCGAATTGGAAGTCACCTTCATAGAGCATACGAAATTAAATGCACTTGTTGAAGACGATGTTGATAAGACGAATATAAAACATGTTGATAAAAAGAAGAAAATCGATCATGATATCGCTGAAAACAAATTGCTTGATGATATTGTTGATGACAAGAAGAACAAGACTGATGCAAAGACAAATGATATTATGGTAAGTTATTTCAGGTAGTTCGGTTTTAGTTTTAAAAATGAAAGTTTAGTCTTTGTTATTAGCTCCTTCAACTAAGGAAAAAGAAAGTAAGAAAATTGGTGAGGAGATTCTTGACCTCTTGAGTAAACCAACAGCGAAGGAGAAGTGTCTTGCTGAGAGATTTCGCTCCCAAGGAGGTGCCCAAGTCATGGAATTCTGCCAGTATGGAACTAAAGGTGAATGCCAGCGAAATGCTGGAGCTATGCCCTGCAAAAAGTTGCATTTTAAAAAGATTATTCAAAAGCATACCGATGAATCTCTGGGTGATTGTTCGTTCTTAAACACTTGTTTTCATATGGATACATGTAAGTATGTTCACTATGAGGTGGAACGTTCTGGTCAGAACCGAGAAACGCCCTTGGCCCCAAAACCTCTTGTTTCCTCTGAAAGTACAACTTTATACCCAGCACAATGGGTGCAATGCGATTTGCGTTACTTGGATATGACAGTCTTGGGAAAGTTTGCTGTTATAATGGCAGATCCTCCATGGGATATACACATGGAACTACCCTATGGTACCATGTCCGATGATGAGATGCGACAATTAGGCATTCCACAACTACAAGACGATGGTCTCATATTTCTCTGGGTGACTGGGAGAGCCATGGAGTTAGGCAGAGAATGTTTAAAACTCTGGGGTTACGAGCGAGTTGACGAAATCATTTGGGTCAAAACCAATCAATTGCAGCGAATCATCCGAACAGGCCGAACTGGACATTGGTTGAATCATGGGAAGGAGCACTGTTTGGTTGGGATGAAAGGAACTCCTCAGAATTTAAACCGAGGGTTGGACTCAGACGTGATCGTTGCGGAAGTTCGAGCAACCAGTCATAAACCCGATGAGATTTACGGTATGATTGAGAGACTTTCCCCAGGCACTAGGAAGATTGAGTTATTTGGACGGCCGCATAATATTCAACCGAATTGGATTACTTTGGGCAATCAAGTTGAGGGTATACGATTAATTGATCCAGAGTTGGTGGAAAGCTTTAAGAAGCGTTATCCGGATGGGAATTGCATGGCTCCTCCACCAGATCAACCACATTAAATTTTAACATGTAAATTAATTTGATAAATTATTTTTATAGATGTAATTTAATAAATATGTTTTTGAACGTATTTATATGTATAAAAATTATGTGTGGTCGTGTCTGATACGTTCTTTGAGGTACAATGGCCCTAGTTAGGAATGGCCCTACACATTTTAGAATTCTGGAAGATAATTAAGTAGCATATTCCGGGCGGGATGAGTAGGAATGATGGGTCCTCAATTATAGGATGATTTGCTTAGCATCCTTTTGCGCAATTGTTGGTTTCACGCCATAAATGCCGCTCTAATACACCTCACATATTGTCTATATCAGAATCTACGTCAAAAACCTTTGGTGTATATTGGAACCCAGGGGAAGATATAATTTCTTATTCAATTACTGACCAATTGCCGCCCAAATTAATTACTTAACAAGTTTGCATAATGTGGCCGTTGTACCTGGAGGTACTCGAAGGTCTTGTTTGCTCTGTGCTAAAAGTAGGGTAGCTCCACTGAAGTTAGTGATTATTGCTCGCAGATATGCGCGCAGGAAACATTCAACACATTGCCCAACCGACCAAAATACAAACATGGTAGAAAAATGCCAGAACAGATGTTTTCCCCCGCTTATGAGCATGCGAAAATACTTTTCGTAGCATCTCAACAGCAGCACCACCTGTGCGGGAATGTTCGATCTAAAACCACATAGCAAGTATCGACATCTTTTAGGGAATTCCAGAAATACAAAGCTTTCTTGAAAATCATAAATATTAGTCCGCATTACCTATGAATTTTGTTGGTGTGCTGCGAAGCAATAAAAATATTTTAAATGTGTTCATCCTCATTATAAAGATAAACTTTATAACAATATAAAGAAATCATTATCATTATGTCATTGCTTAAATATTCTTTAAATCTAATAGTATCAATGCCTCATATAAATACCTGAATTACCGACATTAAAGATGTCACCATAGATGACACAAAGCGTAATATTTACAAACATCAACGCATTTAAAAATTACGCATCAAAATACATCAACAAACACACGTTACATATTTTATCATATGCGTAGTAACAAAGCGTTTGTTATTGCGAAAAAAAACTAACAAATAAATACCTGAATGTTTTTGCACCTACAAAAACAAACTCAGTAAGTGCGATTACAGCCAGGCAGCTGTTGCACTCTCACAACAACCGTGGACAAGGCAGCGACCAGCGCCTTTCCATTGTTTTGACTCTGTTTACGCACTCGTCGTTTGCGCTTGTGCGCAACAATAAATCGCGCACATACGCCCGTATTACCACATACCGTAAAGCCGTATTTCGTATATCGGCGTTCACCATTGAATCAGCTGTTTTCTAATGACAGTTGAATGCTAAGATGGCCACCGTCTGAATTTAGACAAAGAACGCAGTGTAAATAATCAACAATTTGCCAGTGAAAACCCGAGTGATTCGACAATTTGCAACCCGCCGCCGCCACCCCCAAGCGTGCTCGACAAGATGCTGGACCTCGAGATCGTGCCCGAGCGTTCGTTAGGCTGTGAACAGTGGGAGTTTATCCTAGGTGGGTGTTCGTCAAGGGGCCAAAGCCAATAGTAGCAAACTTCAGATATTTTTATTTGATGCGTATATATGCGTTGCTTCTGTGTTTTGTTTTTGCGCAATATTCGCGTGCGTCTTGCTTATGATTATGTCATTTATTTGCGTCTGTTTTTGTGCATTGTTGCTAATCAGGATGTTATTAAACGTGTTTTGCCTTTTTAGGAATGCATTTCTCCCAAGCTGTTGCAATTATTCAATCACAAGTTGGCTTAATTAAAGGTGTCCAAGTCCTCTATAATGATAGTGTAAGTCTTTTTTTTCTAATTAATTTCTTAAAAATATTCTAAATTTATTCAATGTGACATTTCTAAATTTTTCTAATGCTTTTATCTTTCTATAGAATCCTTTGGAAATAGATATAATTATTAATTTACCTCAAGATGGCATCAGATTGTTTTTCGATCCCATCGTGCAAAGACTCAAAATCATTGAAATTTGCAACATGAAGATGGTTAAACTTAAGTATTGGTAAGTATAAAAGGGCGCCAAGAAAGTATCCTTACCGCCAAGTATATTGATTGATATAAGACATTGATTGATATAAGTGTACCTATACTTTTTCAAATCTACCATTTCTCCGCAATCTGTTCCTGTGAACATTAACACCCCAAATTATTTGAAAAGCTGTTAATATATGGCTCAAGGAATATTATCAAAACCAAAAAGTTTTGATACTTTCCAAAATTTTTACACCTCTACGGTGCCCATGATTGTTTCTTGTATTTTAACAAATATTTCTTCGTCTTTAGTGGATTGCACTTTAATTCCCCGGAAGTCTTGCCTTCTATCGAACAAATCGAGCACTCCTTCGGCGCTACTCATCCCGGTGTCTACGATTCGGAGAAGCAGCTCTTCGTGTTGAACTTCCGCGGTCTGTCCTTCTACTTCCCTGTCGAGAGCAAGTTTCAGACGAGCAGTACGCACAACCTGGGTTCGCTGCACTTCCCGGCTGGCTCCTCGCCGCTGGTGTCACGCATGGCCGTCTATCACGGCGCCAGCGTCGAAGTGGCGACCGCCCCCGAGTTGCCGCCAAGCTGCTACCACGGCCAGTTATATCTCTCCAAAGCAGAGGTGTTGCGTGGTGACACTTACACCAAAGGCGTGCGACTCACGTTGCTGACGAGCGCTAACCTCCGACGAATAGACGCCTCAAAATTACAGTTGGAACGCGAGATTCTTCTCGGAAATTCGGCCCAAGATGTTGCCTCTGCGCTGGGTGCACCCTCGAAGGTGTTCTACAAGAGCGAGGACAAGATGCGCATCCATTGCCCGAACGCTCATCGACGAGCGATTAATCAAGCAACAAAGAGCGATTATTTCTTCAATTATTTCACACTTGGTTTGGTAAGTTCTTTATAGATTGATTCCAGTATTGTTATCGAAAGTATCAATGACGCTGACGACACTTTTCTACTCTCAGTACCGAACTGTCGATACTTTCAGAATTTTTAACTTCCGCGGTGATGTACGTACTTTTCAATTTTCTTTTAAATGTTCCAGGATGTTTTGTTTGATGCCCGCACACATCTTGTAAAAAAACTCGTGTTGCACACAAACTACCCCGGTCACTACAACTTTAACATGTACCAACGCTGCGAATTTACGGCGCCATTGAATGGCATTGAGGTGACTGCATATTGTCGTTGGGATGAACTCTGCAAGAAACTTACACCGAGTGAAAGACCTGTTGTTTTGAACCGTGCTAGTTCCACGAATACAACAAATCCTTTCGGTAGCACGTTTTGCTATGGATACCAGGACATCATCTTTGAGGTAAGTCTATTTCTTTGACCTATCTTCATATAAGGAAAGCTGCTAGTCGATACCAAATACCGGTACTTTCAATCAAAATTTTGGATACTTAAAATTTTTACATTTTCGTATTTTCAGATTATGCCGAATAATTACATAGCATCAATCAGCATCTACGGTGATGGCAAACCCACCGACGACGAATGTGAGCAGGCGTGACAGCGGCTCTCTGCCACCTACCTCATACTTGCTAACAGGTACTGGCAACCATAAGGTTCTTAGAAACCCATCAACAACAAAACCCACCACCAACCCCTTACACCCAAAAAAAATCTAAAACTAAGTAAAATCGAAAAAAATTTAAACGCTGTGCATCTCACTTGTGATTAGCCATATATAATTATTTTCTAAACATGAATAACTCGGATTGAATGTTAACCGAGAGAGAAAAGAAGAAAAAAAACATTGAAAATAGTATTAAGTTAGGCGAATTTCTATCAATTTTAAGTTAATTTAAACATTTTACCACACAACTAACCGACGCAAGGAACAACGTAGATTAATTTTAGTTTTCCCATGGTAGTGATTATGTATCTCATTCTTAAGCTGTGACAACAAAAAAAGATAAAAACGCTAATTCTTAAAAAACCAAAAACAAGTATTGTTACTCTACATAAAATATACATACATTTATATACTAAGTTATTCTAGCTATCTAAAATTGGCTTGAAAGCTACGTTTGGGTAGCTTTATGAGTTCAACGCTGATATTCTAATTTAAGACTAGCGTTAGAGATGTTCGAGACCACGAAATGGCGCTACTTTTTAACAAAAAATAATTATTATTTTTTGTTACCCAGCTGCGGGTAACGACAGTTAAACCATTAATATACTTAGCAGAACACAAGTGTGACACATTCACCGTAATATTTTTAACGAATCACAGAATTTTGTAACAAATGAAGAAAGAAAACTTGATCAAAAATTGATTTCCACGCAAAAATGTCGAGCATTCAGTGTATACATGTTAACACAGCCATTATATGACAATGTAGTTGACATCCGCATACTAAAAGGATGTTGTTAATATATATAATCTTGTATATTTAATGTTTACATCCATTGCAAAACATCAACACTACATGCAGAGCGCGGGATATTGGTTATATTAGTATCTCGTTTGTAACATATAAATTATGAAAAGAAAAACATGTTAGAACACACCCCTGGAAATGACGAGAAAAAAAAAACTGCCATACTTATGCTTATTCCTCCGCGAATTATACTAATGGTTATTTGTATTATAAACCAACCAGAAGACGTACAAAAGCAAATTCTGTTCGTTTGTATGTGATAAATCAACAGGTAAACAACAAAAAAACCACTGGATTTCTTATTGTGAATATGATTTGATCATAATGATAATAAAAAATGTACTTTGGAAAACATTTCTCTTTGCATTTATATTGAAAAAGTAATAGTAAGTATATATATATATATATATATATATATATATATATATATATATAATATATATGTTTTTTTTATATAGAGAGGACGCTAGTGTATGTTTGTGTTTTTGTTGAT